>PVKY010000177.1:12020-67616 GCA_004027775.1 Bradypus variegatus
AACAACAAGGTATGAGAAAAGGTTTTTAAAAACATAAGTAGCTACTGTTGATTGAGTGCTTCCTATGCACTGGGTGCTTTATTTTTAGGGTCTGTATAGTTCTGGGGTCTACCACCAGGTAGGTATTCTCTTCATTTAAAAAAGGAGAGTGGGGGACACGGGGTTCCAGTGACTTGCCCTAGGCCACGTGGCCACTGTAGGGTGGAGCTGGACTTGAGCCCTGGCCTGGTGGGGGCCTCACTTCACAATTCTGCATTTAAAAAACGAATCCCATTTAGAATAAGCAGAAGAGGGATAAGTAGAAACTTCAAATAGGCAGCCTCCTGCCCACTGACACCTTTTTAATCTTCTTTCTCATGTCACTTATTTTCATTAAAACTAGAGGCTGGTTCTACAAGATGCTAGTAAAATGTCTAGCATTAGACATTTCAGAATAGCCCACCTAGAGCTCATTTCTTTGCAAGCTGCCAAATTGTAGGAACTGGTTTGACAGAGCAAGTAATAGGTTGTGGAGAGAGGGGGCAGCAGAGTGGTCTTGAAAAGTAACTTGCTGTCCCTAACCGCTTTTAGAAAATTGCTGCCTTTCCTCAGGAGAATGCAGGCCCATTGGAGAGAAGAGAGGCTGGCATGTTGCCATGCTTTATGACATTATGGCCTCTCGATTCCATTTGGAAAGATTCCCAAAGTGCTTTCCAACATTGCCTTGCCCAGTGAACAAATATTTGCACGCTGACACTCCCTCGTGCCTCAAAGCAGGGACAGTGAAGATCATGTTAGTCTGTGAAAACAGCAGGAGTTTTGCCAGCAGAGTTAGAAGTGGGTCTGAGCCACAGGTAGACGCTCTTTCTGTGGGGAATGTCTTCAGGACTAAGCCATTAGGGCCAGAGGCGGCTCGGTGACACCTCCCGGTCTGGGATGACGTAAGTCCTTGTGTGGACTGTGTGCATTGCGTCATTTTTCAGAACTGCTCCTGAGAGGATTAAAGACACTCAGGCCCAGAGGGGAAGGTGAATTTCCAGAAGGAAGCAAGTTGCAGAACCTTGGTTGTTGAAGCCCCTGCTCTCGGTTTACCTCATTGCCTCTTGCAGACGTGGGATGTGGGATGAAGTGGAGTTGCTCAGGGTGACGGCCAGACCCAGCCTCACCCAGGCTGACCACACCATCAGCTCGGCCTCCCCGTGGCCTCTCTGAGTAGACGAGGTGGGGAATCCAGCTGGAGTTAAAAACAGATTCTCAGGCTCTGGTTGAAGGATTTTTGCCCTGATTAGGCTCATTACATGAAGGCCTTTTTGTCTTCTCCCAATTCCACCTTTGCTTCCCTGATTTTTCTCCTTCTGAATCAAGTTTTATTTTTACTTCATAATTTAGGAACTATTTTAAATACTTGAGGCCCTTCACAACTTTGCCCCCCAGTCCTAAAGGGAAGGGAGGAGGAGGAGGAAGTGTTCCCACAGCTGCCACACAAGAAGGGAACAGTGACTTCCCCCTTGCACGCCAGTCTTTCCCCACCCTTGGCATTAGCCTTCCACCAGCCAAGGCTGGGAGAGTCCATCTGAGCCTGGACGGTTACTGCTGTGGCTCGTGGCAAAGCAGCAGCTGTGGGCCTTGCCAAGGGAGACACCACACACTGGCTCCCATGGCGTCTGCCTGTGAGGAGCAGGCCCCAGGCATCTGGAGGCCACGGCAACAGGGCTGCTGCTGGACAGTGTGTTTGACTTGGAGCACCCCAACCAACAGGGCTCCGGGGCAGTCGGGAGAGCTCCCAATCCTCTCACAAGCTGATTGCATTTTGGACATATGACGGAGCAGCTGCAGAGAAAGAGGCTTTGGCAGATCAGTGATCAGACCTTGGGCCCCTTCACCTCCCAGGTGTCCCCTGGTGTCCCTGGTGCTGGACCCTGCTTCCACTCATAGTGACTGAGAATGCCACGTATCATCCAGGCTGGGGGACACAGAACTTAGTTTCCCGGAAAGAATTTTAGCATCATCTCTGAAGGCAGTCATTTTTGGTTTGCTCTTTCCTTCTGGAAATGGTTGATTTTTCTGTAGTAGTGGAGAAACAGCTGAAGGGGAGAAGCTCAGGTGTGACACTGTTGGAGGTTTGTGATTGGGAGTCCTGTCAGGGTGGCAGGGGGAGGCCTTCCCTTCTTTCTTGCGAATGGCCCTTTGTGGCTAAGAAGCGGTTGTAGGGCCTCCGCTGCTGGTGGGGATTTATGTTGAACAGTTTTACAAATAATTTTTTGTGGAGCCAAGTAATTATTGATAGAGAAATCGTAGCTTTGTAATCCGTTCTTGCACCTGATTAGTCTGATACAAACTGTTCGGCAGCTGCTAGCGTTTCAAAACCACCACCGCAGACCTGGAAACATGTATTTTTGTGCTAGAGAGCCCCACATTGAAAACATTAAACAAAACCTACCAATCATGACCATGCCCCATCCACTCACAGGGGGATGTGTAGGGATTTTATAGGAGGCAACTGACCACTGCTTCCTCCCCGCAGTTCCTCTTAGGGTTCCGGGTGCTTACTCTGTATCTGTGCCAGGCATTGGGGGCCTGTGGGCCAAAGGGGAGCCACAGCCCTGGCCCTCAGGTTGCTTTTTATAAAGTGGGAGGGCAGATGTGTAGAGGAGGGGAAGTGCCATGTCAGGATACAAGGGGTGCTGGGGTAGAGGCATGCAGTGGATAAAGAGGAGAGATTTCTAAGTCAGATTGGGCAGGGAGGGTGTCCCAGAGAGGGGGGTGCTTACACTAACTTCAAAGAACAAGTTAGAGGCAGGGAACAAATTCTAGGGGACGCAGGTGCATGGGCAAAGGCCTGGGGCCATGAAATGGCCTGCAGCACGGTGGGATGCCTGAGAAGGGAGGAAATGTGGGGTGGGGTGGGGGGCATAGGTGTCAGCAGGGTGACACACTCAAGGTCAAGGGTAGGACTACTCAGTCACAGCTTGGAAAGACCATTCTAGTCCAGGTGGGGACTCTCGAGGTGCAGGAGAGGTGAGGGAAGCCCCAGGAAAGCCCCGGCGGTGGTGGGGAGAGATGGGGAGCGGATGAAGGAGGTCAGGTTTTCCAGGCAGGCCCCTGCTTAAAGTGTCGGCCACCCACCCTGATGGGGCTGCAGGAGGGAGAGCGCCCTGCCCTTGGATGGTTTGGGATGCGGTTCCTGGGCACCTGCATGTGGGAATGCCCGTGGGTCTGAGGCTCACCAGGGCTCTGGGCTGAGGGGTAGAGATGGAGCCACATCAGGGGAAAGATGGCCGTAGAGGCCAGGCCTGAGCCAGCTCCTGGGGGCAGTTTGTTCTCTGGCCCCTAAGAGGTATCGTGGAGAGTGGAGGTGCAGGCTTTCTCCTCACCAGCCTCCCAACTTACAGGCCGATTCAGCACCCCGAGGAGCACCTGTTGTGCTGTAGGAGAGGGGCCCTTTCTGGCTAGTGACTGCTTTTTGGAGTACTCGCCAACCTACTGCTCCTTGGGTGTGTGATGTGCATTCTTGTTCTCTTTGCAGCTGCTTACCGCAATCTCGGTCAGAACTTGTGGGGACCCCACAGGTATGGGTGCCTGTTGGGGATCCGGGTGCGGACGGTGGTTTCAGGTTCATGTGCTGCCCACAGTCTCCTCATCACTACGGAAGGGAAACTGTGGAGCTGGGGTAAGTACGTGCCCGGGCTGGAGCCCAGTTAGTAGGCGGCAGAGCCGTCCCCCACGGAGCGGACTTCCTTCCTTTGGTTGGCTGGCAGAGACTCGCACCTTGTCTCGGGCTCCTTTATCTGAAGCTACTTTGCCGTCCAGATCACTCATCTTGCTCCAACTTTCTGACATTTTCGCCTGTATGTAGCTCTCTAATTCTTTGACTCCTCTTCCTGCAACCTTTTCCTGAACATTCTGAGTGATTGAAGTACCTAAAATTGAATCTGTGTCTTAGGCATGCTATCTTCCAGTAGGCTGCCTCCATGTTGCTTCACAGCACAGCATGTGACATAAGACCTCTCTGTTCTTGTCACCTTAAATGCCACCAGCTCTCACACTTGCCACTTGGTTTCATGAGCTCTTGCGTCTTTGCCATCACCATGTAATCCTCTTTATCTCTTTCTGAGGTTCATGGGTTTGCAGGTTTTGTAGCTCATTGCCTGTTCTATCCATTTCTTATTGTATTTCTCCAGATAGTTTCATTTTGTTAAGTTGGTTTGCTTTCCCTTCTGCTGTTTATCCTCACCTGGATACTTGGGGTAGTTAGCATCCCTCCCATCTGCTGTCCTCTGCGGAGGCCTTCCTATCACTGCCTGTTTCCTCTTCCAGATCATTCACACAGATACTAAGACCCAGTTCTTTCCCAAGCCCTTCTGGTGGCTTCTGGACCCTTCTTCCAGCTGGCTCCGTTGGCATTTGTCCCCACCCTTTGTTTCTGTTCCTTTGGCTAGCTTTTAGTCCATATGACTGCGTTTTTATTTTGGTCTGGTTTTTTTTTTTGTTTTTTGTTTTTTTGCAATTTTATGAGCTGCTGTACCAAAGTCCAAATATATTAACATCTGTTGTCTACCCTGCACTTTGCTAATTTTATAAATCTGTTGGAAAAAAGCTAACAAGTCTGTCCCCAAATTTATACTTTATAGTTTCTTGATGACACACCGACATACCCCAATTTTAGTTCCTTCCCAGTTGGCATAGAGGTGTGTGCCCTCCCCAAGGCACCCCAACTTAGTCTTCCAATATGGTCCAGCGTTTGGTGTCAAGAGGTCCCAAACTTAAAACATCTTCTCCTCTCTTTACTAACTTCCACTTATGTGGTGATTCTAAAATTGTCCTGTATGCTGACCCTGTGGGCAAAAAGGCCAAGCATCCAACCTGCCCCAGAGCAGAGAGGCTCCTCATGTGCAGAAGGTGCTGCTGCAGGAGGTGCCGTGCCAGCGGGGATGCCCAAGCCCCTGTTTCTCTAGAAGTAAGGGGGGTCTTGTTCGCTATCTGTGAGCATCAGTGCTGCAGGAGGGAGGGTGTCTGAGGACGGTTTTCCTCCTCCTAGCAATTCTTCATGTAGCTATGGGCTGTCTCCTAACTCCTCAAGTCTTTTCCAAGTTGATTGCTGCTCACCTTTGTGGCTCTGCTCTTGATATTTGTCATGATCTAAAGGTGGGGAAGGATGCAAATCCTTTTGAGCCCTGTAAAATCCCTAGAAGTCTCCTAGAGTGTTAGGTTACAAGCGTGGTTCTTCTAGCTGAAGAATTTTTGAGTTGCCCATTGAGTTTGTTTTGGAACTTTCGTAGCCTTTGTTGAAAACTAGGTAAGCTTTAAGGGTTTCTAGCCCTCCCTTTGGCTGCCCCAATTTACCTTGTCTTGTTTTGGAACCGATGAGATCTTCTTGAAGGCCTGTGCACTGCTGAGGGCTGCAGGGCAGGGAGTAGTTTCCTCAGGCCTTCCACCTGTGTCCACAGATGGGGCACTTCTGCCACCTCCAGCACAGCTCCAGGGGGCTTTTGTTCAGAGTGGGTCTGTACGTGTGGCCTGCGGCTAAGGGTCCCGGGAAGGTTAGTAGGTAGGAGGCAGGGCTGGCGCCCTTCTGTGAGCTCCTTGGCAGGGCAGATAAAAGGAAGAGAAAAGCCCACCGTGGATGCCCAGAGCACTGAGGTAATTAAAGTCTTATGAGGCAGGTGTCAAAAATGGTTATTGTCTTAAAATCCTTCTCAGCTGGAAGGGACTGAGGGCTTGTTATCTCAGACACCAGGGGAAGTGGGAAGCGCCATGTGTTCCCGTGAGCTCTCCTGTGGGTGTGGGGGCCTCCAGGCCCAGCCGGGTGTTTCTTCAGTCAGCCTTGGTCACCTAGAAATACGGAAAGTGCACACGGGTGGGTCCCAGTCACTGATCCATGAAAAAGAGGGTCAAAGAAGATGAAGGAGGCGCAGCTGCTGGTGGGCCGCTGTGGGGATGGCCTCCAGGGACAGTGCTGTGCCTCCTACCTTGGTCACCACCCCACACACACACGGGCAGACCTGAAAGGTTGGCTATTGAGAAGTCACACGTTTCTGTCACCGAGATCTCTGCTGTTGGGTTTGCAGGGCACTTTCTAGGAGACACAGATTTGTCCCCGTTGGAGAGAGTATTTGTACCTGCCCCTCCGAGGCTGCTCTGCCATCTGCTTTCCTTCCCTTTATTTTGCTCATGATCCGCAGGTCGAAATGAAAAGGGGCAGCTGGGACATGGTGATACCAAGCGAGTTGAAGCCCCCAGACTCATCGAGGGTCTCAGCCACGAGGTGATTGTGTCTGCAGCCTGTGGGCGGAATCACACCCTGGCCTTGACAGGTAAGGAGGTGTGTGGTGTTGTCCAAATTAGGCAAGAAGCCAAATGTTGCCCCTTTTGGAGGTGGGGGAGGTGGAGTCAGGATAGAATGATGTCCCTGAGAACTGGGCAGTGGCTTTTGAGGGTGTTGAGAGCATCCCCCTCAGGCCCAGGAAGCCTCTCTGGGATTCTGAGCCCAGGAGCTTGCCTTCTCTCTGTGCTGTTTCTGGTGTGAAATGGTTTTGCTGTAAGTATCTGCTCTGCCACCTTTTGGAACACACTGTCTCACTTTCATTTTTCTTGGCCAATGAGCTGTGTTCTTATTTTGGTGCCTTAGATTCCAAATCTAGTTCAAAACATTCAGCATTATTTCCCCTTTTTTAATGTTGCTCTTTCCTCCCAGAAACGGGCTCTGTGTTGGCATTTGGAGAGAACAAGATGGGGCAGCTGGGCCTCGGGAATCAGACAGACGCAGTGCCCAGCCCTGCACAGGTGGGTGACTTGCACTACAGCTCGGACTTGGCGACATTGTTTCTCTTTGGTTTTGAGTTTGATTTTCTGAGGTGGGCCTGCGTGTGTCTCCACCTTTTGAGTTGATAGTCTTCTTGCAAAGACACTTGACATGCACTGAGTGGAGTTCATGTGCTGTAGTCTTCAGAGCACATTCAGTTTGTCATCACAGCTGCAGAACTTCCTGAAATCAATTTTTCTTTCCAAATGGAAAAATCTGTCAGAGAGCCCCTTGTTTTAAGCCTGCGCAAGTCTCTACTTGCCAAAGAAAGTGAAAAAACTTCATAGATGGATATGATTTGTCTTTATCTGCAAATACTTTGAGTCTTGACCTTGCATAAAGTCGTATGCCAGGTGTTCAGAACACAAATGGGAGTTAGAAAGTCGCTTGTTCCCAAGAAACTTATGATTCAGAGGTGAGATTTATACCTGAGAAATGACCTTGTATAAGGCAGCAGAATGCCAAGTGTCTAATTAGTGGTTTAGAAAATGAAGGGAGGTTCTTGGGTTTCTTGGTTTTAAAAAGATATAAGACAGTGAGTGGCCAAGCTTATTTGTGGCTCAGAGGCTCTTTGAAGTGTTTTGTGTTTTTTTTGTCTCCGCCTTTTGCTCTTAACGTGGAATATTCCAGCGTGTGCAAGCATTGGTGGACATGGCCTGTGGTTCACGCAAACAGGCTCCACTCTTTGTTGGGGACTTTCAGCAATGCTGTTATTTCATGTCCTTGGGTTCTGTCCCAAGGGCTTTCCCAAATTGATTAATTGATTTGGGAACTTTCCCAAATTGATTAGTTTGCAATAGTAAGTGCTCTCAGTACTTTACATTTGTTTCCAAATTCATTTACTCAGGGCCTTTGCTGTCATCCTTCTATCTTCCTATTTTTGAACCATTCTAGTTCTAGTTCACAACTGCAGTAAAGAGACTGAAGAAGTTAATTTCGTTGGTCAGCAATAACACTTGAAAAAGAAAAAAGAAAAGCTTTTACAAGTTGGGGGTGACAATGAAACTATAGTGAGGTTCACAGTTTAGTGTCATTAGTGTCTGTTTTATCTCACCCTCGTGCCCACAGCCAGGCAGTGGATTCGGTGTTAATGGACACCCGTAATATGGGAGGGACAGCACTGGGCGTTCTGTGGGCAAAAGAGATGGGACCTGATATCTTTGTCTTTGCGTTCTGCTGTGTACTGGGAAGATGGGGATGAGGAGGGTGTTTCTTTACGTGTTTTTTAAGCTTTATATTATAAAAATGCCCTCAGTTTTTGCCTTAAGAATTGTTGAATCCCTTAAATTTCCTTTGTAACCTAGTAATTGTTTCACACAACCTGCAGAGTAGAGACTTCATCAATCTTTAAAAAAAAAATCTGAAAGTCTGCTGTCTTTGTCTTTCCAGATAATGTACAATGGCCAACCAATTACCAAAATGGCTTGTGGGGCTGAATTCAGTATGATAATGGACTGCAAAGGAAACCTCTATTCCTTTGGGTGCCCTGAATATGGTCAGCTGGGTAAGGAAGTATATATTTTTTTAAAGCTCTGTAATCTAGCTGTGTATTTAGGATCAGAAGTCAGTGTGAGGCTTGCACACACATGTTAGAAATGTGGGTAATTGATCTGGGATAATTGCCTTTATCCATTAAATGGATCTCACATTTAGTGGAACAGCTTGTTATTACTCATGGGGTTGTAGAAAATTACAGTGGCTTGCCTCAGTGAAAAGTAAGGACCGAAGTCTGACAAAGGATTTTTTTTTTCTGATTTATGAATTCATTTATATAAAAGGATTTCAAAAGATGTAAAAAAAAAAATACATTCATTCAGTTACACATTAAAGATCTGCCTTTATTCGAAAGTGAGAAAATGACACAAGGATGAAGGGTGTTCTGAAAACCCTGGCCTGGTTCATTATTTCAGGTACATACATGAGGAACCAATATTTATAAAAGTGACAGGGATTCCTTCCCATTTTTCATCCAACAGGATATACACATCCAAAAACGTATTTACTTATATCCCATTGAGTAGGGAAAAATAAACAAAAACTCAGAAACCAATTCTTAGTAAGTGGGAAGTGCCTCGGATCCTAAATTTGCGAGGTCTCCATTTTCTTTTCCCATCTGACTCCGAAATGTTCTTTCCCTCTTTCTGGCCTCCTCCCACCCCCCCAGCCCCTTACTCGCAGCCTTGCCGAGTAGGAGGTGAGGAGTGGGCGCCCTCTGCTGGTTCTGTAGCTGCATCCGCTTGCCAGGTAGCGGCGGCCCCCACCCAGTTTCTGGGTTGCTGGGTCTTGACATCATTAAAAGCAAGCAGATGGAAAAGTGTATAAATAGAATGAAGAGCGTCTCACTGGCCTCAGACATTAGGGAACAGTGACTCTGTGAAACTAAATATATTTCAAGTCAGAAGCCAGTAAGTAAGAACAGCCCCTTACGTGCACACTTGGTGTTGGTTGGTTGCCAGGGAGTTGTCAGAGACTGTCAGAGAAGCCGTTTCCATGGCCACAGGCACTCACGTTGTACCCAACCCTGAGCAAAACACCGGAAGTGCGTTGCTGTTCTACTTCCTGGACCGCATGTAGCTCCCCTGCTGCCTTTTGCTTCCCTAGATCTACTGACAAGCAGCTGATCATAGCATAGTGACTTTCCTTCAGGAAAAATGAAATGATCTCATAGTAATAATAATAGCTAACATTCACTGAGCAGCTACTGGGTGTATTAGTCACTATTTAACTACTTGATACACATTCTCATTTATTCAGTTCAGACTCATTTTTTAAAGGTAGTTTGGTTTATCTCTATGGAATCAGTCATTGACTTGCCAGCCCACTTTTAGACATTTTTTAATCACACTGTCTAATTCCAGAGAGATCCTTTTGGAATGAGAACATAGCTGTGACTTGGAAGTTTATTTCCAGCTCAAGTTTATTTCCCCCTCTCCCCCTATCTAGTTCAGTGCATTTACTTGGTCACACAAGGTAACAGTGCAAATGTGTCAGTCGACTGTGTATTTTAACAAGCTGGTTTCCTCTCTAGAGGAGCAGGGAATCCTTGTTCCAAATTTCCTAGAAGAATTGCTGCCCTGGACTTTGGGGGAAAAGTAGATGTGCACAGCTCCTTTGAAAGGATGTCAAAGGAAAAGAACAGTTCCCAAACACTCTTGCCTTCTTGGCCTTGTCTGTCTGGCTCAGTACCCAGGCCTTCCTTACAACTGAGAAGGGTCTCAATAATTTCTTGACTGCTTTACTGAATCCTTGTCCAGAAAAGTGTATTTTAAAATACATTTGTATGTGCTTGACACCATCTTCCATGTCCTGAAGTGCACGTGCTTTACTGTGGTGTCCTTCCGTTTATCAAAGCCTTGAAAAGATGGGCCATCCCTTACCCATGCCCCTGGGACTTAAGTTGATGGGCAGGTTCCAAGGGAAGACTATGGCATCAGGGGAGAACTGGCATCCTAATGTGAATTGATTGACAAGAATGTTAGAAAACAACGCTGTGTGAACAAACCCTGTAATTCTACTGTGCTTATTTTGATTGTGATTTCAAGAGCTCTAAATAACACAACATTGACAGACAAGCATACTATGCAGCTGATTTACAAACTACGCAAACCATGATATGATAATGTTGCTGTTAACTAACCAAGATAGTTAGAAAGCAGAACGGTAGCAGTTTGAAACTACAGATAGTGGCACAGTTTCTGGTGTGTTTTCAGGCCTGCAGGGCCCCTGGCTCCTTGTTTTAGTAGTGTGCTGAGTTGGTATCCTAGGGAACTCTTGGATTGTGCCAATTATAGTACACAGATACCAGGTTTTATCAACCGTAATGGCACGCCTAGGTGCATGTGATGCACGAAAGTGGAAATCTGGAATTTTGTGTTAAATTTTCCTGTCCATTCTTGGCCCTATTAGGGGCTTGAACACCAACACCACCCCAAGCAGGGCACAGACCTTGCTTTGTAGGCCATTCTTTGGATCTGTAGCTTCCAAACTTTTGACTGCAGACAACATTAAGAAATAAATTTTATATTGCAGCCCAGTCTGAAAGCTGAAAGTAGGTACATACACACAAAGAATTTCCTAAATTAATGCCCTTATGTACAGTGTCCTTTGGGGTTTTAATTCTATTGCATTCATTTTTTTTTCTTTTTTAAATTAAATTCAGTTTTATTGAAATATATTCATATACCATACAGTCATCCATGGTATATATCAACTGTTCACAGTACCATCATATAGTTACGCATTCATCACCCCAATCTATTTCTGAACATTTTCCTTACATCAGAAAGAATCAGAAAAAGAGTAAAAAATAAAAGTAAAAAAGAACACCCTAACCATCCCCCCCATCCCACCCTATTTTTCATTTAGTTTTTGTCCCCATTTTTCTACTCATCCATCCATACACTAGATAAAGGGAATGTGATCCACAAGGTTTTCACAATCACAGTCACCCCTTGTAATCTACATTATTATACAATTGTCTTCAGGAGTCCAGACAACTAAGTTGGAGTTTGGTAGTTTCAGGTATTTACTTCTAGCCATTGCAATACATTAAAACCTAGAGGTGTTATCTACGTAGTACATAAGTATGTCCACCAGTGTGACCTCTCAACTCCATTTGATATTGCATTCATTTTTAAAAAGTAGTAGTCTCAGCCTACAAATTGATTTCATGACCCACTAATTGTGTTGGGTCTCAGTTTGAAGAATATTGCTTTCATTGACAAAAGTATCCTAGTGAGGCTCAAACTGACCAGACGGGGACAGATGCTCTCTGCCTGCTCCAGAATCTGGAGTCTGCGAGCCTACCCTCTGCAGCAACCAAGCTCACCCCTGCATCTCTCGGGCTGCATGCCGCTGCCTCTGACTGCCAGCTCTGTGGTCACCGTAGGACACAACTCCGACGGGAAGTTCATCGCACGGGCACAGAGGATAGAGTATGACTGTGAGCTGGTCCCCCGGCGAGTGGCCATCTTCATCGAGAAGACAAAAGATGGACAGATTTTGCCAGTCCCAAATGTGGTTGTGCGAGATGTGGCCTGTGGTGCCAATCACACGGTAAGGCTTGAGTTTTTCTGAGATTTTCATCTCACTTCCTGAGAGTTGTCACACTGGTGTAGAGGGTGTGGTGTTACTTATGCGCTAGCACCCCAGTGTTTTGACTTGGCCAGGAAGTAATCTGTGCAGTGTCCTGGACCTCCTGCCTTCCTCGGAGGGCTTCGGACCCTCACGTGGGCCACCGTTGCCACATAGCATAATTCACAGTTCCCTTAGCACATCCGTTAGCAGCTCTGTCTGTGACGTCTAGTACAAACATATCTAGAAGTAAAGATGTTTTGGTGTTGCCCCCACCCCACCCCCCAGACACCCACAAAATGGGATCACAAGGTAGGTGTTTTCCTGCTTTTTGCTTTTGTTGGTTAACAGAATATCGTGTCATGTACATCTTAACCGGTTGTTAGACAATATTCTTCCAGGTGTTGGATAGTTTTTAATCATGAAAGTTGTATCCTTAAAGATCATTTTAGATAAACGTCAGTAAAGATTTTTGTCTTTATATGTTTTCAGTTGCCTTCTTGCAGTTATTTTGCCTGAGAATGCCCGTGAGAGAAACTTGGTTTCTTCTCTTTAGAAAGAGCACTGGGCTGGGAGTCCAGAGACCAAGCCGGTGCGCCTGGCACTGCCGCCAACTGGCTGAGCCATCTTGGGCTCAGCTCGTTCCTTTGGAATTGTCCCCATTTTGTGCACAAGGAATTAGATGAGGAGATTTCAGTCCCGTCATGTCTAAGATGCAGCACTTCTATTTTGATTAGTGTCTTCAAGGGAAACAAAGTTAGCTTTTGGTTTAGGCTTCTTATGTAAAATTTTTAAATAGGTTTTACATTCACATAGTTCAAAAATTAACGTCAAAGATACTGTGAAGAAAAGATAGGTTTTAATTTGTATGTTCTCATTCACCAGTGACCAGATGGAGGTTAACTGTGTGTATGTGGGTGGCGGAAGTCTAAAGAAAAATCCAAGATGGGCAGGTTTTTTTCTTCCTCTTTGTTCTTTTCTGAAATTTAATCAATATTATATATGAAATTGAATGTTATTGCCCTACATTCTGGAGACATAACCCTCTTGCTTCTGAGGAGGAAAAGAAGCAAGACTTGTGACAAAGAAAAATTCAGATAAGAATGGAAAATAGAGTTCCAGGTAGAGAAAATGGCAAACTTGGCCTTGTATTGAATGCGTCGTTTTGCTATACCTGCGCCTGTCACATCCTCCTCCCCATTGGAGGCAGGGGGAGATTATTTTTCATGTTTCTCCTCCTTTGCCATTAGCTGTTTCATCAGGTTTTCCATAACAAAAGCCATGGCCCATCCTTTTGGGTGGGCCTGTTTGTCCCAATGCCACCGTGTTTTCTCTTCTCCTGCAGCTGGTCCTGGACTCTCAGAAGCGTGTCTTCTCCTGGGGGTTCGGTGGCTATGGACGGCTGGGCCATGCGGAGCAGAAGGACGAGATGGTCCCTCGCCTGGTGAAGCTGTTTGACTTCCCTGGTCGTGGGGCATCCCAGATCTACGCTGGCTACACCTGCTCCTTTGCCGTCAGTGAAGTGGGTTAGTGGTTTCTTCTCCCAATGGTCCTTTGCAGTGGAGGTGCCCAGAACCAAGTCATTTTTTTTTTCAACACCATCACACATCGGTGATCAGAACCACACAGCCATTTTCCCTGTCCCTGACCATGGGCCTTGATTTAATTTACTTCCCAGTGTTCTTTTAAATAGAAAATAGAATGCTCCTGTCCTCTCACACATGCAAACTGTCCAGGCACTTCCCTTTCACGTTGATGTTGCTGAAGGCTGAAATTCAACTGTTTTCGAACTTCTGGTCGTGGTGGGAACTTTTTTTTTTTTTTCCCTCTAGGTGGTCTGTTTTTCTGGGGGGCCACCAACACTTCTCGTGAGTCCACCATGTATCCAAAAGCAGTGCAGGACCTCTGCGGCTGGAAAATCCGAAGTCTGGCATGTGGGTGCGTGAATCTGTGCTGCTGAACGGTGTTCTGTTCCCTCACTGCGTGTTTTGGAGACACTTGGGGGGCCCTGCTCTTGCTGACAGCTCCCTGCCAAGAGGGGCTGGAAGTGGTCCTGAGCGTAGACCAACCAGGACCCTGTCAAGGCATCAGACGCACTGGATCCCCGAGTCCCAGAGGTTCAGGGAGCGGCCAGGGGCTGCGGTTGCTGGCATGGCTGGCTTCAGTGCCGGCACAGAAAGGAAATTATTTTGGAGGTCTTTTTTTTTTTTTTACAAAGGCTTGGTGTGCGCTGCTTACATTACAGGTTCAAAAGTATATTTAGTTGGAAATACAATGGGATTTTAGGCACTTTGACATACTAGGAAGAAATTGGGAGAGGTTGTGGCCAGCTGAGAAGCAGTGTGGTAGGGGGTGGGCAGTGCAGCTCTACCCTGTGGGGATCTTTAGCCCCACCCAAGTCCTTTGTGGAGCCCCGCCCCTTTAGAATAAGCGTTGGTTCATTCTGATTCAATCCCTTTTCCGTGCCCCAGTGTGTTTGTTCATCCAAAATTGACTTCCCGTTGAGAAACCTAGGAAGAGGGTGGGCTGCCGAGGTCCAGTGGCCCTTTGGTTCCCAAGTGCTGCTATATTTGTCAATATGTTGGTCGGCCTGCATGGGGCAGTCTCTAGGGCTCTGAGGAAAGCCTTTTGGTCCCTTGGTTGCATCTGTTATCTGGGAATGAGTACCTTGTGGCAATTCCCATGAGATCTACCTTATTTCAAAGCCAGTAACCACCCCCCATGCTCCTAAGAAGGACGCATCTGTGTGGCAGGGCGGGGAGGTGGGGACGGAGGCCGGGTGGCAGTAACAGTGTGTGCCTGTTTCCAGGAAGAGCAGTATCATCGTGGCTGCAGATGAGAGCACGATCAGCTGGGGCCCATCTCCGACCTTCGGGGAGCTGGTGAGTGGGTGCCACCCCCGTGCAACGAAGGAGGCAGGTTGGCTCCGGGCAGCCTGGGCCTGGGCCTACTGGCCTCTCAGCCTGCCTCCTAAAACACACCCAGGCAAATGTGTCTCCCTTTTTTGTTTCTTTGTTGCATTAAGGTCTGTGACATTCCATAGTCTTTGGGTCGTATCAGCTTTCAGAGATAGTCCTGTGCTGATAAATAATTGTGAAAGCCATTTCTGTGCGCATCACAGAGTGTGGAGATTGGGCAGTGTGGGATTCTAGTTTCCCACCTTGGATTTTGTAGGCCATAGTTGGGTTACAGTTGTGGTAGTGCAGTGACACGAAGGGGGGGCAATTTCTTTTCTTCCCTTACCCAGAAGGTCAAGTTATCAGGAAGATCGCATCATTTGAAGCCATATGGCTAACAGGTGGTGCTGGGGCCAGTGGGTAGCCTGCAAGGGAGGTCCTTGGTGTTCCCTTGGGTCCTCAGGGCCTTTGACCTCAGCTAGCAGCATCAAGCTTTTTTTTTTTTTTTTTTATCTTTTTTTATTGTAAAATGCAATATATATACATAGAAGTGATAACTTTCTGAGTGCAATTTAACAAGTAGTAGAAAGCAAATTTCTACTACTGCAGTTACAGTTCTGCAGTTTCATTAATTCCTTATTGTGAAATATACATGTAAAAAGGTGATGTCTTTTAAATTATGATTCAACAAGTAGTCATATAGGAAATTTCCAAAAATTTTATGAGTTACACTACCACAGTTTCAATTATTTCCTTATTGTGAAATGTAATATATACAAAAAGGTGATAATTTTCAAATTAACAAGTAGGTATAGAACAGATTTCAAAGGTTGCTGTGGGTTATAGTTCTACCATTTCAGTTCTTTCCTTCCAGCTATCCTAATACCCTAGCAACTAAAAAGAAAATTATATAGAGATGCAGTATTCATAATCCTTTGTTAAATTCCATCTTATCTGTTGATACCTCTTCCTCTAGTTTAATCACTTTTCTGATCTTCAGGGATGTCTAGGCAGTGCCATTTGTTTGCACTCCAGACAGCAGTTTGCTGTCAGACCAGCCCCTTAGGTAATTTGGGGCTTCCTTCAGTTTCCTTTAAATGGTGTTGAAATCTGTTCCCTGTTTTTAATCTCAGTTACTTGAGTGATGAGGTTAGGACCAGTGGCCCTCAATTTCTCCCACATGCTTGGCTTCCACGGACCAAATTTCTTTGAGTCTTAGGTTCTGATATTTGGCAAATACCTTCTGGCTGTTTATCGAGGACAGTAGCTTGGCCGAGTAGCTTGCTTCCAAGGGGATTTCAGCAGTGGCTTCGTCCAGACGGTCTGTCTACTTCAGTCACTGTCTGACCTTCAGCTTGGCTCTTGGTAGTTTGTTCTAAGATTAATAGTTTATTTTACTGTTGCCTGCCAGAAATGTGGTCTGTTTTCTCATGGGTAGGAGCTGATGCCGCTGGCGGGCAGGTGGAGAGAGGAGGCCTTTTTTTCCCTGTCTGTGGGGCCCTTTCTGGGAGTGCTGGCTGAGCTCTCCTTTCCCCGGTGTTCTGCACCCTTGTTCAGTCTGGTGGCTTCAGAGGGTCCCTCCAGGGGTGGTTGCATTCAAAACCTTGAAGGAGACTGAGAACCTGGCCAGGTTGTTATGGTTTGTTTTTACAGAAGGACAGAAATTTTCTGTGGAGTTTGGCCTTCTGACTATGAATTTTGACATTAAAGGGGAGTGAGGGAGAAAATATTTTGGCAAATCTTTCAGGGGTGAGAGATGGCACGGCACCTTGGAGGAACCCCATATTGCACGGGAAGGTGTGAGCAGGCACGGTGGACAGTGAAGTGGTGGAAATGGACAGCTCTGGGGGTGGGGAAGGTTGCTTGTTCTTTCAGCTGTGGTCCCTGTTGCCCATCTCCATGCCTCAGCCCGTGGCTTCCCCTTAGCAGTCTTTGGGTCCTTGTCCAGTTCCTCTGGCCTCTGTAGGGAACTCTGGTCTCTTAAAACCATTATTCATGTAAATAGCACTTTCTGTCTCTATGGATTTGTTTATTCTATAGGTATTTCATGTAAGTGGAATCATATAATATTCGTCCTTTTGTGTCTGACTAACTTCACTTAGCAACGTGTTCTCAAGGTTCATCCATATCATAGTGTGTGCCAGAACTTGATTCCTTTTTATCCACTGTCATGGATACATACTGCATTTTGTCTGGGCACCCACTGATGGACACCAGGGTTGTTTTCACCTTTTGGCTATTGTAAATAACGCTGCTACGAACATTGATGTGCGAGTATCTGTTTGAATCCTTGTCTTCAATTTCTTTGGGTGTGTATCCATAGGAGTGAATTGCTGGATCGTATGGTAATTCTCTGTCTAATAGTCTGAAGTACTGTCAAGCCAGACTTGTCCACAGTAGCTGCAACATTTTACATTCCCACTAACAGTGTACAAGGATTCCCATTTCTCCACATCCTCGCCAACACTTATTTTCTGATTTTTAAATAATATTCATCTTAGTGGGTATGAAGTGGTATCTAATTATGATTTTGATTTGCATTTTCCTAATGGCTGATGAGCATCCTTCCATGTGCTTGTTGGTCATTTGTGTGTCTTCTCTGGAGAAATGTGTATGTAAGTCCTTGGCCCACTTTTTAAATTGAGTTGTCTTTTTGTTGTTGAGTTGTAGGAGTTCTTGATGTGTTCTGGATCTTGAACCCTGTTCTAGTTTGCTAATGCTGCCGGAATGCAAAACAGCAGAGATGGATTGCCTTTTGTAAAAGGGGGTTTATTTGGTTACACGGTTACAGTCTTAAGGCCATAAAGTGTCTAAGGTAACGCATCAACAATCAGGTACTGTCACCAGAGGATGGCCAATGGCGTCCGGAAAACCTCTGTTAGCTGGGAAGGCACGTGGCTGGCGTCTGCTCCAAGTTCTGGTTTCAAAATGGCTTTCTCCCAGGACGTTCCTCTCTAGGCTGCAGTTCCTCAAAAATTGTCACTCTTAGTTGCTCTTGGGGCATTTGTCTTCTCATAGCTTCTCCGGAGCAAAAGTCTCCTTTCAACAGCTGTCTTCAAACTGTCTTTCATCCGCAGCTCCCTCTTGGCTGTGGCTCCTCTTCAAAATGTCACTCTCAGCTGCACTGAGTTCCTTCTGTTTGTCAGCTCATTTATATGGCTCCAGTGATTTAATTTAGACCCACCCTGAATGGGCGGGCCAACACCTCCATGGAAATTATCCAGAGTCATCACCCACAGTTGGGTGGGGCACATCTCCATGGAAACACTCAAAGAATTACAATCTAATCAACACTGATAGCTCTGCCCGCACAAGATTACATCAAGGATAATGGAGTTTTGGGGGACATAATACATTCAAACTGGCACAAACCCTTACCAGATAAATGGTTTCCACATGTTTTCTCCCATTCTATAGGTTATCCTTTCACTTTCTTGGTGTAAAGGCTAGTGAATATAAACTAACTAAAGTCCAGTTTATTATTTTTTTTTCTTTAGTTGCTCATTTTAGGTGTCACATCTAAGAATCCATTGCCTATGCAAGGTCCTGAGGATTTCCTTCTCTTTTCCCCTAAAAGTTGTGTGGTTTTAGCTCCTTGATCCATTTTGAGTTAATTTTTGTATATGGTGAGAGGTAGAAGTCCAATTTTATTCTCTTGCATGTGACTGTTCCCAACACCATTTGTTGAAGGGATTATTGTTTTCTCCCACTGAATGGACTTGGTACCCTTGTCAAAAATCAGTTGGCCATAAATTATGGGCTTGTTTCTGGCCTCTCAATTCAATTTATTGATCTATATGTCTGTGGTGCCAGCACCACAGTGCTTTGGTTTTGTAACTTTGTAGTTTAAGTTTTGAAATCGGTAAGTGTGAGTGCTCCAACTTTGTTCTTTTTCAAGATGGTTTTGGGTATTTAGAGCCACTTGTTCTGTATGAATTTGATGATAGGATTGCAGAGGCAGTTAATTGTTCTGGGCAGTATTGACATCTTAACAATACGACATGGCAGTGGCTTTTGTGGATAGATGTCGGTGGCGCTGTGTGGCCGTTTCTGAGGATGGCCGGGCTGGGAGTCGCAGAGGGGGCAGCAGTCATTATTTCTGGCTCCCAGTTAGTGGGATGCCCTTTCTCACACTGCGCCAGATGGACCCCATGTCATGTGCATCCCCTCTGTTTGCTTTGCCAGGGCTACGGAGATCACAAGCCCAAATCTTCCACCGCGGCCCAAGAGGTGAAGACGCTGGACGGCGTTTTCACAGAGCAGGTGAGCTCTGTGCCAATGCAAAGCAAAAGGCCTGGGTAGCAGAGACAAAACAGCCGCCCAGAAGAGAACAAATATTGTGCGTGCCCAGTTGCACCATACTCCTCATACTTCTGGTCTTCTTGGCCCATTTGAGTCACATTTCAGATTGCCTTCACCAGCTTTCCTGTTGCCCTACACTGGAATTGGCTGACAGGACCAGCCACCACCAGGAGCAGGAGCAGGTGCAGGTGCAGAGGCTTGGGGGCCGTGCCCGTAGTGCCGCTGCAGAGCACAGCCACTGCCGGGCAAGTGCGGACTCCTGTCTGTACGTCACACCTTCTCCCAAGACTGGTCTGCACTGTTGGGCCGTGGGGTGGAAGCACTGAATGGAAGCTGCATGGGGCAGATGGTGGGCAAGGGCCCTGCTGTTAGAATCACTGGACTGCCAGCCCTCATCTGCCAGGACCCAGATGCCACACGCACCCTCACTCATGTGGGACTGTGGCCAGAGCCATTGTGCTGGAGAGAGGGCTGGAACGGTCAGCCAGAGCCCCGTGGCCCACCAGTTCCTGCTGCAGAGATGGTGTTGAGAAGCCACACTTAGTGAGCCGCTTCCATCCAGGTCCTCTGTGGCAGCTGAGAAGGAAGGGGCTGGCTGGCAGGGTCTTTGGGGCCTCGGGTGGGTTGTATCAAGACCGGCTGTCTTCAGTGAAGGCTGTTCAGTTCTCCACTTCTCTCCACACTGGCCTGATGGGCCAGCACAGCTTACTGGTTGTCCCTTTTCTCTCCGCCTTGGGTTTTTCTGCTCCAAACTTGACAAGGGTCTTAGACGAGCACTGAGACGCTCCTCACACATCCACTACTGATTTATTTGTTCCCTTAGGTTGCCATGGGCTACTCGCACTCCTTGGTGATAGCAAGAGATGAAAGTGAAACCGAGAAGGAGAAGATCAAGAAACTGCCAGAGTATAACCCCCGAACCCTCTGATTATCCCTCCCGGAGTCTTCCTCCAACTCCACACCTCGCGGCAGCTGTCATTTCCATGTGCACTGGGATGGGAAGTCAGAGGAGGGATTTAAAAAAGCAAACGTCGACCGAAGGTGCATTTTTGTTAGACTCCCTGAGGTTCCGTTTTATAAGTGATTCAACATTAACTACCTTTTTCTGTATGCTTTCCGAAGTGTTTTTTTCTTCTTAGTGTTTAATTAAAATATTTGCTCATAGTTGATTTACCATTCCTATGAAAGAGGCAGAAACTTTGAGCAATCTAGGTTTTTTTTTTTTAAGTTGTTTTTCATTTTTTCCCTCCTAAATGCACTTCCCAAACGTCCCTTTCCAATTGTCATTAGCATTGTGAACCGAATGGGTGCTACATGGGAGAGGAATCACCATTTACTCCGGAAAAAAATGTCCGTTCTGGGTTCCCGCAGCAGCCGGGCAAAGACGGTCCCCAGTGGCCACTCTCCATCCATTCGCGTCACGTGCTTTGGAAGCACCTGGGTCGCTCCTTCCTGCTTTCTCTTGTAGACCATCCGAAGCGGGCGGGTGCTCGGTTCCTCCCCTCGGCTGTTTGTAAGCCACAGCCTTTGGCTGAGACGTTGCTTGAAACTGCCGCTTCCCTCTTGGTGGGGGCTTTGGGGTCCTGTGTAGCCATTCCTTGTGTCTCCTTTATTAGCTCTAACAGAAGTCCAGATGAAAATTAGGCGATTGTGGAACCAGTGGGGACTTGAGATTTGGGGCAAAAGTGGGGAACGTTTGTCTCTCCTGAAGGTTCTGGCTTTGGGGAGGGTCCCCTCATGAGCTGGGGCCTAGTTGCTAGCACTTTCCTCTGGAGACGGAGCAGCCAGTAGCAGGAAGACAGGAATTCTGAAGTCCTTGCCAAGACGGGATCAGCCGTTTGTCTCCCCAGCTGCTGCTCCGTTGTGCTTCTGTCCTTACCCACCCCGCTGCCTGGGTCCTGCCTGGAACAGGCCCTTCCTACTTCCGAAACTTGGGGTAACGGCTGTGCTAACGCAGCTCTCTTTTGTTGCGTTTGCTTGGCTCTGGTACCAAATAGTTGGGATCACTGAAGAAGCCCCCTTTCCTGCGCCTGTTGGCGCAGGGGCTGTGACTGCCCCCCGATTCCCCATGAAGTGCCCCCCCGCCCAAGCGCTGCCTGGGTTGCACAGCTCCGCGTGTGTTTCGAGGTGCCTTTCCCGGAACCCTCCTCTCACTTGGACCCAAGAGTGGCGACAGCTCTGGCGGGGGCTCTTGGTTTCAAGAGGGTCTGGACTGGTTTGGGTGCTTTAAAATAGATTTTTAGTTCAGTGGTGCTTATGGGAGAGATGGAGATAGAACCTAACCTGTGAGACTTGGGTGGATGGGAAAGTTAAATATTGCGCTTTTGTTTTGCTTTTGCTATTGTTACATTGTCTTGATGTTAAAATGCCAAAAAATGATCTAGTTGTTGTTGCTTTTTCCCCACTCTCCCCACCCCAGCCACTCCTTTGCGGTGACTTCTGCCTTTGTGGGGCATATAGCAGTGTCTGTCTTGGCCAGTTGTCATGCCTTGCTGAAGGAGATTGGTTTGCATCTTCTAAGATTTAGTCGAATTCTGTGCTCATCTGTATCGTCCTCTGTCCAATAAGTAGTCTAGGGGAGAAACTTCTGCATCTTAAGAGTTTCTGCTAAACTAACCGAGTTTATCCAGATCACTCAAAACCACCATTTCTGACTCAAGCTTCCATATGTGGAACCTGATCGGCTTCCCTGGCCCGGTGTCTTGCCTGGGTTGTGGCTCAGGCATACGTTCCTTGTCCCCTTGGGGTCTCCCTTTAGTTGTGTGGTCACCAGGTGGCTTGGGGTTGGAGGAACCAAGGGTTGAAGAAACTGTAGCCAGGGTCCTGGCCTGTTGGAGGAACTGCCCTTGGCTAAGCTGGGTCTCAGATCTTCCAGTGGACGGATCTGAAATTGGCAGCCAGTCTATTCTAGAACCCCCTGCCCCCACTTGCCGGGGACTGAAGCAGGAAAGGGGCGTGCCTTCCAAAAGAAGCCTGCCCTGTTCCCTCCCACCATCACTCCTAGTGGCTCAGAATTTTAAAATGAACATACTAATGGTCAAAGTCCTTTAGAACCAGGAGTTTGGGGTGGGCTTAGAGTGTGGGAGCTCCTGCACTCCTAGAGAAAGGTACAAAGAGTCCCAGGCGGTGAAAGTGCTTTACGGCTGGCCCCCATGTCTGCCACGTCTCCCAGCTCAGGAAGGAGAATTGGAAAGATGAGGCTTAGTGTGAAGGGGAATCCAAGAGGAGGCTGTGGCTTGGTCGAAGGTGCCTGGTTTAGTGCTGTAATTGTCTTATTATATATATATATATATATTTGTATATATATATATATATTTCTGGGAGTAAACATTTTAAATAAATGACATCATTGTTTACTCTGTTTTGGCTTTTGTGTCTGTTTTTTAGTAGAATGTAAATAAGTAGCAGCTCCATTTTCTTGCAGATGTACTACCTCCCAGTGTGCTGCCTGCCCACTCCCAAGCCCTGGCACCCACAGGGGCTGTAAGGGGAGCCCCAGGGCATTTTAGATGGACAAGCTTAAACCAGAGAGGGGTTGGGAGGCACGTGGAGCTCTGGCACCAGTGCCTCAGTTGCCCAACTTATAAAATGGAGTGTTAAGTGTTGATCTCACTGGGGCGCTGAGATTCTAAAATGAGATTGGACATGGAGAGCATCCAGAACAGTGACTGGCACATTTCGTGTCCAGAAAAATGTGCACGTCCCACCCCCCACCCCAGTCCTCTGACAGGTGAGCCTGCCCACACATTTGAACTCTGCTCCTTGAGCTGCTCTTTCAGCCCAGGGCCTGCTCCTTAACCTGCAGTGTGGCGAGCTGCCCACTGGGGGGCACCAAGAGCCCAGTCATGTGTCAGATGCCACCAGGCAGTTTCTGCTTCTGCCCAGCTTGACAGGTTTTTGCTTCTAGCCTGCTCCTCCAGGCAGACTGGGCTGCGCTCTAGTTGGGACCGTCTCTGCACAGGCTTGCCGGTCACCTGCAGCTTGGTCCCCGTTTCCAGGCCTCTTGGAGGTCTGGCAGTTTTACGTGTGTTCTCTTATCTGTCCTCACAGCAGCCCCTCCTGGCAGGCTGTGCCCCTAACTTAGAGAGGAAGAAACTGTCCTGGACAGCCTGTTAGTGGCAGAGGCAGCCGCATGCTGCCACAAGTCTGTCTCATGTAGGAGGTATTGTCTCCCCGTTGGCCACCTTGACAGCTTGGAGCTTCCCTTCAGTTGGAGGAGAACCAGCCCCTGGTCCCAGAGGAACCCCTAGTTGGGAGGGGAAGCAGGCCTGGCTCAGAACAAGTGAGTGGACTGACAGACATCCTGGCTGACACTTAATGAGCACTTACCACCTATCAGGCGAGTTTCGCTAACTCTTGGGATGTAGGGCCCATTGCTTACTCTCATTTTATAAAGGAGGAATGTGAGGACAGAAGTGAAGTGGCCTTGGCTGAGGTTGCAGTGATGGCGGGTGCCCAGAACGGCCTCAGTAACTGTGGCCCCCACCCCCAGGCCTCCTGTCTGAACCTGCCCTTGAGACAGGAGAAAGCCAAGAGACCCCTCCCGCCATGCTGCCCTCTCATTAGCTGCACTGGCCCCCATTATAGAGCAGATCAGGGAGGGATGGTGTCAGGCCTGGGGCCCAGGGGCAGCTATGGTTGGTGGCTGGAGAGTGGGGAGTAGAGAAGGAAGGTTCTGGGAGGCAGGGGGCTTATCTGCAAAGCTGCCGCTGTCCTGCTCGGGCAAGCCAGCAGCCTGGGCCTAGTTCCCCTCTGAGGGAGCAGTGCCAGCAGCACAGGTGTGCTGCCTGTCCCCAGGGAGGGGCAAAAGGGTCAGGAAAGTGGAGGCAGTTGTCTGGGCCTGGAGCCCATTGTGTTCAGGGATGGGGTAGGCCTCACACAATAAATGATGCCCCTTTCCAACCCCAAATGCTGGAAGGGTGAGGACCTGGGTGCAATCATGCAGGACTGTGGTACCCAGGGGACGATGACACTGGAGAGGCAGAGCCTTGGGAGCCACCCTGACCTGTGACTTCAACACCCCATGGTAACCAGGGAGCTTGGTCATTCCTTCTGGGACCAGGAGGGAGCTAGGGGCCCCGGTCCTCATGAGAGAGAGCTGTTTGGGGAGAGACCAGCAGGCATGTTAAATGCTTGAAAAGGTGAGTGCTTGCAGTGGGAGCACTCCAGGCATCTGGGAAGCCCAGAAGGAAGAGCTTGGTGCATTTGAAGGACTATTGATGGCTATGGGCCTTCCAGAGCCCTCAGTTGCTCCCCACCCCCCACTGGACCCGGATGCCCCTCCCCCCACCTCCCCACTAGGTCTACAGTACATCCTCGAGGCGGAGGGTGGTCTGGGGACTGCACGTCGGTTACCCATAGGGCCAGGGGAATGAATGAAGCTGACCGGGCATTGGGGAGTTACCTTCCCTGCTACAGAGAAAGGGGTTTCTCCTGTCTGTCTTGAGTAAGTCACTAGCACTGACCTAGATGCGTTGAGTCTGCACGACAATCCTCAAGGCAGTGCTACAGTTTTCCCAGGCGAGCATGGAGCCCTCAGTTCTAGTTTTGGTTTTCTCGCTTCAAACAGATAGTATTTCCCTTCCTGCTTCACTAGGAGGAGGGCAACAATGCACACACAGTGGCAAGTGACTGCTGATCTTGGCACCTGGGAGAGACCGTGGGGAGGGGTGGGGACTGGAGAGTTGGAGTTCCCGGGAGCCCAGGAATGCCAGGTCTCCTGCTTTGTCAACAGGAGCTGGAAATCCAGACTCAAGGTAAAAATTGTCTCCATTGTTGGGGATTAATTTGGAGATAGTTCCAACGTGGAAACGGCTAGGCCAGGCTCACCCCAGCTCCCTGCCTGGTCTCTCGGGGAGGGCACCTCTGGCAGGTGGCCATGAGGAGAGAAGCACCCACCCCCCACCCCCGCCACTGCTGTGGTCTCCCCAGGGACCTTCCTCCGGCTGGGGAGGGCCCAGAGCTTGGTATCCCCTCAGAACCCCTCGGTGAGGGGCCCACCCTCAATCAGCCCCTAGCAGAGGCAGGTGAGGTCCTCAGGCAAAGTCCCTGCGGGTGGCAGGGTGGGACGGTGGGCAGCCCCTGTCATCCCAGGGCTCCCCTCTCCCTCTTCTCCCCAAAATGGAGTCCCAGTCCCTGGGATCTCAGTAGCCCCTTGGTTCCTGCAGCTCTTCCAGAACCATCTGTGGAAATGGAAATAGGCCTCACCAAGTAGCAACCTTGACCCTAATTAGCTGAGCTGTCCTTTCATGTGGTTAAGATTCATGTGAGGGTCTGTTCTGTGCCAGGGCCCCAGGCTGATGGAGGTGATGCAACAGTGACTACTACCGAGTTCGTTTCCTGTGGTATGAACTGTACCCCCCAAATACCAAGGCACCTGAGGAGTAAACCAGGCTTGGAAGTAGCTGGCCCATCACCAAAGCCAGAGGTACTGAATCCTGGATTAAAACCCAGATCTGACTCCAGAAACTGCCCCATATTCCCAGCTACCTTCCATTCCCCACATTTCTGCCACATGCCTTGATTCCTGCTCCCTGGAATAACCTGAGTATGAAAAGCAGCATACTGGGGCATTGGAGAGAGCTGGGGCGTTGGAGCCCATCTCTGCCTTGTCTTAGCTGTGTGACCTTGGGCAAATCAGTTCTCCCTGGCCAGCTCACTTGTTTAGAACACGCAGACAGTAGAAACATCCTTATGAGGTTGTTGAAGCAACTTAGATGAGCTGCTTTGCACGGTGCCAGGCACAGCCAGCCCACACACACGTGTATTATGAACACAAGTGTTGCACATGCACCCTATTCTCACTACCTCTGGGGGAAGCACGATCCCCATTCTACAGATGGGGTCCCAGGCAGCACGTGACTGCTCTTCCCTGGGCCGTGACTCCTGATGGGACCCTGAAGCCTTTGGAAGCCAGCTGCTGCTGGGCCTCCAGCCCGGAGGTGCCATCCCCTGCCCATGGGGACAGTTGAGAGTTGCTGGGCCCTGCCTCACACTCGCAGCCATGGGTTCAGGATGCACCACGGGGCAGACCAGTCAGCTCCCATCTCAGGGTCTGCCTGGAGGACTAGAGGGTGTTGGGGGGAGGGGCAGTGGTGGTTAAACCTCCCCAAAGAATCATTTGCTTTACTAGCATCTACTGTTCTCACAGGGGTGGGGTGGTCAGACAGGTGGAAATAGGTGGCTTTGGGTGGGGTCCTGGAGTGGGCATTTTCTCTCTACTGGGTACTTAAGCAGCAGCCCCAGCTTGCCCGTGGCTGGACCTTGCCTTCTGGAGAGCTGCACCCCCATACTCCAAGGAGAGCAAGCCTCTACCTGCTGCAGCCTACTGCCCACAAGGCAGGGCCCCACGCATCCTGGGCCCATCTCCCCCAGCTCCTGCAGGCCAGCGAGGGGTGGGGGGACGCTTTCCCTCTGGGCTGGACTCGGTCCCATTCCACTCTTGAGTCGAGCAGCTTGGCTCAGAGTCTTCAAGAATTCAAATAATCCAAGCCTGACCACCTCCTTCTTCAAAAAAGTTAAGATGAGAAGGGAACCACAACCTTAACATTATTTACCCTACATGGTGGTTTGGAGCTATGTACCCCATAAAATAAAGGTTCTTAAACCTAATCCATTCCTGTGGGTGTGGACCCTTGTTCAATGAGGTCACTTCAGATAAGGTGTGGCCCAGAACGAGTCTTAATCCTCTTACTGAAGGCCTTACAGGGAAGATCAGAGAAAGCGGGGAACAGCCAGATGCTGAAGGCTAACAGAATCTGGAAGAGCAGGGAGAAGCCAGGGGAGGCCCAAGTGCATTGCCAGGTGACAGGGGCCCAGGACCAGGGGTCATCAGCAGCCGGCTCCACACCACCAGCCTTCAGGAAGAAGATGACGCCTTGATTTGAACTTCTTGAAACCATGAGCTAAATTCCCATTGTTTAAGCCAACCCATTGCATGGGTTGAGGAAGTAAATGCTTTAGCAACGAGAAAACCCCCTAGTTCCTGCTCCTACACAAGTGGGACAGCATGGCACAGGTGTGTCCCAGCTTGCCCAGATTTTTATCCTAGACTGCCACTTCACTCTCCCCCCAAACAAGGAGACTACTGCCCAAATGCATTCAGAACAGCCAGAGCTTTATATTTAAGTAAAACTGAAAATGGTTCATCTTCTTCCCACAAGGGGTTCAAATTGGTACATGTTTTCCATCCCCTTGGATACTGAGGGACAGTAGGGGTGAACAGGGTAAAAGGAGGGGTGTTAGTGCCTTGATGTTGGGTGCCCCAATTGGGGAAGGAGCTGGAATAGAGTTGTGTGGTGATAGGGGGAGCCCATCTGCCCTGGGGCAGAGCTGGCAGCTCTGGGGCCCGGATCTAGGGCAGCATCTTCCACCACTTGAAGGCAAAGGGCACCCGGCGGATGTTGGCACAGGCACAGAAGTCCCCAACGTTGGTCAGGTAGCAGTCGAAGTCATTGATGAAGGTGCACTTGAGGCCCAGGGGCTCCAGCAAGTGGCAGACCTTTTCTTCCAGGCAGCAGGTACCCTTGATTTGAGGCCCAAAGGGCTTGGGGATCCCCAGGTTCTTGCCCATCACAATCATCCGTAGCTGTTGGGAGATGGGCATGAGGGCCATGGAGGAAAGCTCCTGTCCCCTCCAAGGCAAGCAGACCATGGGGGTGACGGTAAGGGAAAACCCAGCTGCCTCTACTTTGCATCAATCTACACCAGGTACATGGCCCTGTTTTCCAGGCCTGTGCTCGTGCAGATATCACTCATCAATCTCAGAGCTAAATGCAATTCACTTCTGCCTAACACTCCAAAGCTGCCCGCTGGGTTTCTCAATTAACAAAGGGAAATGGCCAAGGCCTGGCCTTGCCAACTCCCCCAGTTGCCTCCTCTGCTCTAATTATGCTATTCTGGCCTTTTAGTCTTAGATAAAAGCCCATCTCTGTTGGAATCCTCCCCCCTCACCCCCGGCTTTGTCTGCTGACTTCTTTCAGTCTTTTACTGCAGTTCCAACATCTAACCCTCAAAGAAGCTTTTCTTCCCACTACCCACACCTACTTTCAAGGGCAGAGGCTCTGTCTGTTTGATGCCCAGAGGCCCCCACCATCTTGTAAAGTTAAAAAGCACCCACGTGGGAGCAGGGAGTGTGGGACCTCGTGACCCCAGGGCCCAGGGAGCAGGCCTGCACGTGTGAGGAATCCATGAGCTCAAGCGTCTGTTTTAAAACAAAGTGCCTATGTGATGGATCCTGATTGTTCCAGAAGGTTCCAGGTGTCATAGCTGGAGTGGCCCTTCAGCAATCTCATGTACTGCCCCTCCCTGTTTCTCACCTGCTGGTTTAGACTCTAAGCAGGATAGAATATTACTTGAAATGTTTGGGCACCTCCATGCACTGGACACTCCCCTGGAGCCCAGGGACATGGACAGTAAGATGCTGCCCCCGGGCAGGCTTGACTCCGAGGCGGCACAGTGTCCCCATTGGTAGCCTCTACCCCTTAAGGATGGGAGTTAGCTGGCTGGTGCCCCAAATGCACCTCACCCGTGGCCCAGCCCTCAGTGACCGCCCGGCTCCCACACTCCCTAGAGGGGGTCTTCCCTGACGGAGGAGAGTGGGGAGGGGCCTCCATGCCACTTCCTTCTCGGGCACCATTGTCCGCTGTGTCCCCGCCTCGGTGGGACCAGCTGGCATGGGTCAACTGGACCCTCCCCGCCAGGGATGCCTCACCATGTCCGGGAAGTAGGGCCTCGCCAAGAGCTTCCGGCCCTGCTGGTTGGAGGGGGCGTTCATCAGCGGCTCCAGGCAGAAGAGCTGGGGGATCTGGATGACGTCCGTCTCCACCAGGCCCAGCTCCCTCTTCAGGATGTCGCAGTTCAGGCAGATGCACCTCTGTGGGTCAGGAATGGAGAAACCCATTCTCTCCCACTCTGAAGACCAGTCTGAAGGTGCTGCCACGCCACACCTGTGTGCTGGAAGCCTGTCTTCACCCACCCTCTGATAAAGGAGACACAGGTCCCTTTCACCAGGGGCAAGTGGGGGCTCAGAGCAAAGGCCCTGTCCCAAGAGAGCAGGGTCCCACAGCTAAGCAGTGTTGGAGCAGCTACTGTTCTGTTGCACCAAGTGGTGCCTTTGACCCTCAGACCCAGACCTGGGGAGCTGGCAAGGGCAGGGAGCAAGTTGGCAGGGAGTCTGCTTTCCTTCCTTCCTTCCCCGTGGGCACTTCCCCGCTCAGACCAGCCGAAGCCCAACACTGAGCACTTCCCTGGGTCCTGAAGTAGTACTACGCCCCAACGTGGACCCCAGGGATCTCCGTCACCAAGGGCTCAGAGATGCCGTCTTGGCCCAGTACCCGGCCAGTACCTGCCGTGCCGTGCCAGGCCGCCTTCCCTATTTTTACAAAGGTCAGGGCTCCAGTGCATCATGGCACTGGATAGTCCTCGACAAGAAACAATAAAGACCTAGCAAGTAAAGTGTTTTGCTGCTTCCAGGCTTCAGGCCTGGAAGTTGGATACTCTATTCTGGTGACTCTTGCTTCTCACAGCCAACGATTCCCATATTAAGAGATCTTTGAGGGCTGGGTGACCCTGAACCCCGTTTTGGGTTGGACCACTTCATCCAGGAAGCTGGCTTTCCAACACTCAGAGCTTCTTAGAGAAGAGGGAAAAGAGTCCTCTGCAAGGAAGACGCTGGACAGCTTCAGGGTTGCACAGTGAGTAAAGCAGCAACTTGGGAGTCCGACTTCGGTTCAAACCTAGTTCCCAACTCCTTGGCTTAGGCTAGTGATTTTACTGAGCCTCACTATCCTCATACACAGAAGTTTTACTTCATAGGGTAACTTCCAGGATTATAGTAAGGTATCTTGCTCAGTGCTTTGGCCATAGTAGTTGCTTAATTAGGAACTGTTGTCTAGGTCGTCAGGGCCTTCCCTCTGGCCTTTAGTGGGTGGGGTCGTGATGGGTGGGGTCGTGATGGGTGGGCTTATCCTAACAAGCAGAATTTCTATCAACTGTCCCCTGACCCTACTATTCCCATTGTCCCCACCTTCTCTGTCCCTCCCCTGGGGTCTGGAACTGTGGCCCCAGCCATCCTCGGTTTAGAGCTATCACATGCTTTTTGGTCTCTTCCAAAAGGTGCTTCTTGCTGTTTTTTTTAGCTGCTGAGACCCAGCTCCTCTCATTCCCTTGGTCCAACACTGGGACCCCGGCCAGCCCTGGCCCCAAGTCTGGGCCTGTATGAGAACCTGCTGCCCCAGTGGGAGTGGCTGGAACCTTCCTAGCAGGACCTGCGCTGCCAGCTCTCCTTTCTTGGAGAATAGTCCCCACATCCTTGCCTCCTACCTCCACATATTCATTCTGCTTTCTCAGGTGTTCGTCAGCCAGAAGTTGATGGATGGTTTTGGCCTCCCTTCCTGTAGGAGGAAGAAGAGAGCAGGCAGCCTGCGGGTCAGAGAGCCGGCAACGTTGTCCAGATCTGGGCAGTCTTGGGCTCTGGGCACAGTCCAACCAACTCTGCTCCGACTTGGTGTAGTCTTAGACCCGTGATTGTGACTGGCAGCCTAGCTGGTCTCCAGGGACCTGCATAGGTCCGGTGGCTGACACCTGGGGACTGAACAGGATCTACACCAGAAAGCCTTGGTCCAGAAAAGCCCAGTCAGACTTTCACTGCCACCATCAACTCTGTCCCTGGCACAAGGGGGCATAGCCCAACTCAGGCTTTGAGGGAGGCAGCCTGGAACACCTAGGCAGGCTGACTTTGGCCCCCATGCACCCCTTAGCAGCTGGGCACTTCTGCAGTCCACACCCTATACAACCTTCTACCTCTGACTGAGCAGGTTCCTCAAGTTACTCTGTTCGTTGGTTTGCTAATAATCCTTAGGACAGAGGTGCCCGAGCAGTCACCAGCTCTGAGCTCACACACAAAGTTCCTGGCATAGGGCTGGCACCTGACTTATGCTCAGTAAATGTCACCTTCCACGGTGCTTCTATGACCATAAGAGTCTTGGACCCATCCCCAAAGATGGATTCAAAACCAGGCTAGGGCCAAGACTCGGCATTTCTAACCAGCTCCCAGGTGAGGCTGATGCTGTGGCCCCCAGACCACTCAGTGGCTAAGGGGTTGGGAAGTTCTCTAGACCCCAGCCCCCTTTCTGTGTCCCCATAGCATTTAGAACAGAACCGCCAAAGGCACCGGTCCCGCTGGATCTCTTGTTCATTTGTGTCTTCCTTAAGGTGACAGGTGACCTCCGAAGTCCCCGTGCCCAAGTACCTGACCCATGTTTCCTGAATAAATCCAACACTAGCCTTGGTTGCATCTTGTTTGTTTAAAACATGGAGTCATCCAAGTGCTAAGTAAGCCCCCTTTGCATCGTTGGGGTGGCCTCACCACCATCCCACAAACTTCTAGTCTATTTATGTCATCCTATTACCACCAAAACTGTTTTGGTATAGAACACGGATGTCCTAATGTGGTAATTCCAAGAGTCTTCATGCTTCCCTGGAAGCCCTTCAAAGGGGTATAAATAATGAGTGACCATTTAGGAAGAGCACTGGGGAAGAAGGGCCTCACCTCCTGCTTCGTCAGGAGGGAGGCTCCCTTACCATTAGAAAGGAGCTGATCCACTCGAACCTCTTCAAACAGGAGCGCATCCCCGTAACCTTCCTTCTGTTTCTCCTGGAACAGGTTATAGCAGGAGCTTGGGCTGGCCAGGAGCAGCCGGAAGCCCTGTGGGACCAAGCACTCAGGTCAGGGGCTGGCTTCCTCAGAGCCGCTTCCAAGGGTCTCCACCAGAAGGTGTGGGAGTCGTGGCCGGACACACCCTTCCCCGGCCCAACAGACCTTTTCGCCCTCGCTCTTGTCATCGACAGGGACAAAGCACATGAACTCGTCTATGTGGCCGATCATTAGCCAGTCTGAGAAGAGTTCCACCGGGGCCTGGACTTGCTGGGCGTAGAGGAAGTCCCGGAGCCTCTTACTCATGTCCCGGCCCCCCGCACTAGAAAGAGGACGTGAAGAACACCTCTGAGCTGGGACCTTGACAGGCAGGGACACCATGAGGGAGTCTCCACCACTCGGGGGAGTCAGGCTGTCACCAGCTGACCGGCTGCGCTAACCACTGGGCCATGGTGGTGGTCCGTGGGGGATGGGTGGTTACTAAGGAGCCCTCACCCTGACCTAGCTCAGGACTGTTCTAGATGGAGACCGAGCCCAGGAACAAGCATCTCCTGGTTTTAGATGAATGGCTCCCAAGTAGACCAGCTGAATTTTGCAGGCCTCAACTGAAACCCAAGAATCCTCCAGGAACAAACAGCTTGTCTGCCTTTCCTACCTTCAGTCTCCTACTATGAATCAAAGAATTGAATATTCCAATTTTATCGTTTAAATGGTCCAGAGCAGACAGGACCTGCTGTGGTCACCAGGGAGTTAAGGAGGGACCAGGGGAGCCAGGGGGTCTTTCCCATCGGTTTCAGGACAGCCGGCCGCCACCTGGCCTCTTGCCACACCTGGGATAGAAGCTGCTGCCAATGAGGATCCTGCCCAGGGGGTAGTCCTTCCCCTGGACCTTGACAGGCGGGGACACCATCAGGTTCCCAATGGAATCCAAGCTTGCCACCCTGCTGTCCTCAACGCCGTGGATCACGTAGCCGGTGCCGGGGTTCTAGAAGGGAGACCCAGCCGGGCAGGAGGTCAGAGGGGTCCCAGCCCCAGGCCAGGCTGCCCAGCCCAAAAGCCGGACCTTGCTTGTCCTCAGGTACACCCCAACATCCCCTCGCCCTAGAAGCCCCCCAGGCCCTCTCCCTTGGGGCCCCAGCTCTTCCAGTGGGGATCACACAGCCAAGCCCCCACCAGTGAGTATCTCATGGAGAGGTCTTCGAGCTTGGCAACCCGGGGGGTGTCGAGGACCAAGGGGGCAGTCTTGTGCGGAGCCTGGGTGTAGCAGAAGGCAACCTCGTCCTGGAGGAGACAAGAAAGCACGCTGTCAAGGCGGCTCGCTCTGCCGGCAGCTCTCCTGCCCGTGGCCAGATCGCTGACCACACAGCCCGCTGCACATGGGCCTCTTCCGGAGAGGAGGTTCAGTGAGACCCCCCACCTCCCCTTCTTCCTGCCAACGCCTGCTCCGCCTTTGAGACTCAGCCAAGGCTTTAAAAAGAAAAAAAGAAACTTGAGCCACCCAGATTCTTCTCACATCTTCTGCACCCAACCCATAAACAAGCCTTCTTGGTTTTATTTCCGAAATACATTTCGAATCAACCCATGTGTAGCCCTGCCTTAGGGGAAGGCACTGTGATCTCTCGCTTATACTACTGCAAGAGTCTTCCAACCAGTTTTCCTCCTATTTCCCCCCCCCCCTAAAATCTGTTCTCTGGATGTCAATCAGAGGGGCCTTTTAAAACCTTTTACTCCCTGGACTAATACCTTTCAGGGTCACTCCCGTTGTGCTTTTGATTTTCTGTTCCTTGCCTTGGCTTAAAAGGTGCTAACAGATAATCTAGCCCCTGCCTACCTCTGACCTCTGTTACTGTGACCTGGCCACACTAGCCCTTTCCTCAAATTCCCCGAGTTGGGTCTTCCCACCAGCTGTTCTGTGGTCTGAAGAGCCTCCCCTCCTGATCCTCCCCCTCCCCCTGCCCATCTGTGGCCAGATCCCCATTTCCTCAAATGGAACTTGAAGCTTTTCCTGACCACTCCACACAGCTGTCCAGTAACTCATTGTCTTGCTTTGTCTTTTTCACAGCAGAGTTCTAACTTCTGTCCCATTTGGTTTTCTCTCTAGTACTTCAATGGTGCCCAACCTACAGCAATCACTCAAATGTTTGTGGAGCAGGAGTCAGTGTCAGAACTCAAGGCTCAGCTGGACTCTAGATTCAGTGCTCCATTGGGGTTGGGCCAGACCTTGGAATGGAGGCCCAGCTCCGACAGCCTCCAGCCATAGGAATCAGGCCCTATGGGTGCTTGGGGGAGAGCAGGCTCTTGTTCCATGGTCTTGAACAGGTGTGTGTTCTGGAACGGGAGGAAGGTTGGACTCTAAGCTCAGATGGACTCTAGGATTGGGTGAGTTGCTTCATCTGTGCCTCCGCTGCCCTCCTGAGAGTGGAGACCCCTCTATTTATGCTTATGTTTGCTGTGAAGGTTAAATAGAATCCTGTGATGTTCTCTGTATGTAGTACCTGCTGAGTCCCCCCGTCCCCTGCGACAGGTGGGTTTCCCCAGGTGGGGTGTTACCTGGAGCCACCTGCCCAGGCGGTTGGGGTCTTCATAGACAGATGCCACCGAGCTGTTACTCTTTTCGCTCAGCGCCATCACTGCATTCACGAAACCATGGAGCTGCAGCTCTCTGCCACGGGAGATAGGCCAGCTCTGGGAACGCCGTCAAGGCTCCCCTTCTGTCCCCACAGGAAGAGGCACCTCTTTCTGGTTAGGAGAGATTGTCTCCCCCCATACCCCAAGGTAGAGGCATGTTAAAAAATGCCAGTGTCAACCCCTGGTCTTGCAGCCTAGGACCCTGCTCTGTCTCTCTCCTGTGGTGACACTCGACCTGTGTGTGACCTTCTATACTCTTTCCTGGGTGATTTGGGGACTACCCCAGGCTTTCCTGCTTCGGGCCACCCTAAGGTATCGGCTGATTCTTCTGTCCCCAAGGGGGAGAGGCAGGGTGCCCACTTCCTTGATGAAGATAAGCAGAATGATGTTTGAGGCTGCCATTAAGGCCACCAGTTGTATAAAATAGACCCTCAAGAGTTGAATGTCTGCAAGGTCACTACTCGGAAAGTCAAAACTGAGATCCTAGTCCTGGTCTAGGTTCAAAGTTTGCATTTCTATTTTATGCTGCTGTTTAAAGGAACTTAATTTTCAGTTCTACACAATCAAGTCTACAGGGAGCTGGCCAGCCTGACAGGGTCTGGAACATTCTCAGGATGTATACCAAAGGAAGGGTGTGTAGCCCCCAGACCTGTCAGTTGTCTGTGGCTAAGCTGGATCAAGCCCTGCCTGAATACCACTCCCAGAGAGCCTCAGGTTTCCTAGAAGACAGGTATTTTAGTGGATGCCTCCTAAGAGTGAACTACCTCTGTCTTCAGATACCCCAGACACCAGATCTTTCTGTCTTGCCTTTTTTGCCCATCACAAGAGTTCCCCTGTGGGTGATAGATCCTCTCTTCCCTTCCCAGGGGCCCGGACTCCTTCATGAAGACCAAGATGCCACTCTGGGAGAAACATAACAAGTCTGAAAGGAACCAGGGTCCTAAATGGCAGTGGGAACAGTGCTCCCCTATCAACCTGGGCCAACCTACTTGCAGGCATCAAGAGTAGAGAAAGTCAACATCAAACCCCTGTATTTGGAGTTACCCAGGGCCCCCAGGCTGTCTGCTTGGGCTCCAACCTTCCTGTGCCTTTGTCTCCTCCTACTCTTACCTGTTCTCTCTGACTTGCTGTCCCTGGAACACACTCCTGCCCTCACTCCTCCATCTTCTTTTCCTGTTTTACAGCATTTGCTACTACCCGAGATCATGTTTGTCCGTCCCAAGAGAATAGGGGAGGGACTGTCCCTAGCATTGTGAGGATTCAAATGCATACTGCACAACTGTCATGGAGATGGTGCAGGCAGCTCAGGTGGAAGGATTTCCCCTTCTTGGTGACCTAATCAAGACCTAATCACTGTCGTCTTTACCTGTACCCTCCCCCCACCCATACAGACAGGAGGGTACCAGTTAGGAAAGTTACCTGGCACAGGTAGCCTTGAGGGTTTCTTACCTGCACACGTACACCTCTATAGGCATCTGTGTGCTGGGAGTAAAGATGCAAGGAGCCACGCGGAATATGACTGTGTCTTTGTATACGAGGGTCTCTGGGATTGACTGCCATATAAGACAAGGGCCCATCAGTGACAGGCTCCACACCCTGCCCTCCCTGTTCTTCAGCCCAGCCCCGCTCTGGGCCTCCCCTGGCCCCTGGCAGCATTGTCTTCTGACAGTAGCATGAAGCCCCAGCTCCACCCATCATGCCTTGTCTTCCCCTGCCAACCCATCCCCTGGTCCAAGGGCTCCTCTGCTTGGGGACGTACCAGGTCTTGAGACTCTTCCACCAGAGAGACGCAGTAGGAGATCAGGCCCGAGAATTCGGCAGAGGGGAATTCCACAGCTTCAACGTAGAAGGTCTCCTTCAAATGGTTCTCCAGAGCGGGCAGGGAGTATGTGGGCTGACCAGGCCCCAGCACCAACTCAAAGGTACTGGAGTTGTCTTCTAGGAAAGATAGAAGGGACAGACCACCTACTGAGTTAGCCTGGAGCTAGAAGGAACTGACGGCCTCAGTGTCAGTGACCACACCTGACGGCCAAGGGCACCGGTTCACCCTTCACTCCAGTGCCTGGCTGCAAGCTCCAGGAGAGCAGGAACCGAGCTGGTTTCTCCAACCCTATGTTCTTGGCATTTAAGACTTACTGGACAACCAGACATTTGTCTGCAAACTAGGGCAGTTATTCACCAACACACATCAAAGGCCTGTCACATGTCATGAGCTGGGGACTCAGATGGAAGTGCCTGCTTTCAAGGAGTTCAGTCTAGAGGCAAACACACACAGTGGGTGTGTTCTTCACTTTCACCCCCGATCCTACTTTTGGGAGAAATGTTGTAACCAAGTCTTAAAGGCAAGAACTTCATGTGCAAAGGTGGGCCTGGTAGCCAGAACCAAAGTCAGACACTTGTGAGAATTGCCTTTTACGTGGATTGTGCTGCCATTAAAGGTTTCTCAAGAAGCTGGAAAGTTCTCTTCTTCATATGCCTAAGTCTATTTCTTTCCATGTTTCTTAGATCGATAGACACAAACCCATGAACAGAAGAGGACAGAAGGAAGTTGACTGCCTACTGTGGTTGTCTCCAGGTAACTAGAACCCAGGCCTGTCCATTCCCCATCTCTGGAGATCACCCTGACCCAAGGCCACCAAGCTAGTCTCCCCTGGAATGCAAATTTTCCTACCTGCCTGGTCCTCGACCTTCTGATCCATTCCCTGTGTGGCAGCCACAGGCCTGACGGTGGCTGTCTCTGCTTAACACCTTCACGTGATTCTTGTTTCAGGAAATCCCCATCTAGATTTACCTTTGCTGACAAGCTCCCACAGGATCCTCAGACCCCTGCGTGGCACACGCCAGCAGCCGCAGTCTCCAGTTCTGCCAGTGTGCCAGCATCTGGCTTTTGCTGCAGCCATGGCCATCCCTGGGTCCAGATTCTGCTCCGGTCCCTCAGCCTCTTGCTCTGGGCTGTGGACACAGCAATGGCCTGGGCAGGGGCTGTGGCCCTCCCCGTGGACTTGAGCCACCAGCAGGTCTGCGGCAACATCTTGGAGGCATGGGGCGTTGGTGGTCGTGGCATCTTCCTCAGTTCCCCTGCTTCTCCCAGGGCACGCGGGGCAAGGGCTGCTGGACCTCCGCCAGCTGTGGGCTCCTGCTTCTAGTCTACCTGGAAACTTCTTCCCTGCCCTTGACCCAGGGCAAGACTGGATGAGAAAGATGCTTTCACCAGGGTCCCCACCATCCCTCGGAGCATCGCATAGTCTTTCTACTCGACGTGCTGCAGAACCCACAGCTCACAGCCGGGTGGTGGCTGGCTCCCTCTCAGCCCCCGAGAGCTGCTGCAGGCCTCGGGTCTGCAATGCTCCAGGCACCTGCTCATCCAAAGCTCTTCCACCTGAAAGAACGAGCCCCTGCCAGCCTCCTCAGTTCTGTGGTGGGTCCTCTGGGACCTTCCCTCACTGATGCCTCACTGTGGACTGATCATATTCCTGGAACTGTGATAGGTGTTAGTTTCCAGGGCTCATTTTGCATCCTTACAACTCTGAGGCAGGCGCTGTTCCTGTCATCCCGTCAAATGGACAAAAGGAAAAAACAAAACCGGCAGAAGCCTTGTGACCCGGGCCTGACACTTCACCTTCACCTAAGGCCATTCCTGCCTCGGCCCTCAGGGCTGGCCCTGTGACCACTCAGGTCTCAGCTCCAGGGACCCTTAAGCTCTCCCCATTCCCCCAGCATTGTCTCAGAGCTACTTCCCAGACCCTGCCTGGCCTTTAGCCATCTGTCCATCTGCCTTCGCAGGCTTCGAGGACAGACCTGTATCCTCAGGGTGGAGTAGGATGCTGACTGAGGGGCTTCTTTTTCTGCCTTCCCCAGACCCCTGGGCCTAGAGGTGGGGCAGGTGCTCTTTTGCTCTCCACTGAGGCTTATAGACCATCTCTCCCTTCCTCAGGAACTCCAGCTCCTTTGACACACATACCATCAGGCAATGGCCTCTGCCTCCTTCCTGTTCCGACCAACTCCCTCCTCCCCATCCAACTCCCTCCTCCCCATCCAACTCCCTCCTCAACCAACTCCCTCCTCCCCATCCAATTCCCTCCTCCCCATCCAACTCCCTCCTCCCCAACCAGCTCCCTCCTCCCCAACCAGCTCCCTCCTCCCCAACCAGCTCCCTCCTCCCCATCCTTTGTGGGGCTCCTCAAGTGCTTGCTGTCTCACCATTACGCAGGCATTGGTGTTGGGGCACTGAAGAGGCCATCCTCACGTCCTGCTCACTCTTTGGCCACAAGAAGCCTGAGTTCTAGAGCCTCAGAGATGCCCATTTCAATGGGCGTAGCCTGGATGCTACCGAACAGGTTAACCCCTTTTCCCAGTCATTCCAGCTCCTGTCTCTCAGCTATCCTTCCACCCGAGCCCCAAGCCTTCCTACTGCTGATCCCCACCCTCCATCTTCATCCTTGGATTCCAAGACATCACGGTACTATCCCCTTGCACACACAAACTCCTGCACTCCGAGAATTGCCTGGCAAAACCTCAGCTCTGAGTAAACCAACACTATAGAATGTGCCATCTTGCACCTGAGCTTTTGGGCAGTTGGAGACACATGGAAAGGCTTCATTTAAATGTGATGAAACCTCAGAGCAGACCCTCAGCACAACTCAGAAACACTCTTGCTCCACCCCTGTCCACCAACTCTCCACCTGCTGGACTCCCTGAATATCATGTGCTCTTATTCTCTTCTCCTGAATCCGTCCCCCACCTCTGTTGGGTCAGTCCCATCTGCGCACAGACGTGCCTGTATTCGACCATCCCAGCCCCACCCCCCACAGGCATTACCACCACATTTCCCTTAGTGACCAATTCCTTCCATTGTCTATTTTCATTTCAGTCTGGCTTTTATCCCCACTGCTTTATTGAAACTGTTTATATCAAGGTCACTAGTGACAGCTGGACAACGATGACTTTACCAAGTGGACTTGGCATCTCAGTCTATCAGCATCCTCTGCTGTAGTCATACCCTTCTCAAAAGGCTTCCTTTACTTTGTTTCTAGAACTTCTCTGGCTTTTCATTTATCTGGCAATTCCTTGTGTTGTTCTAGACTAGTCATCCTAAAATTTTAGCCTATCTCAGAATCACCCACAGAGCCTGTCACAATGCTATGCTGTGTTTCTTCTGTCCCAGCTTCTCTAAGCTTTTTTTTTTTTTAATAAAAATAAAGGAAAACAGGTAGGCAGCTATGACACGTGCAGTGAAATGCAGCATCTTTATCAGGCCACATGAAATGCTGGCCTCCTGGGCAGACTCGAAGGACCATCCAGTACAGCCCAGCCTCTGCCTTGTCCACACTTGGTGGGTCTCAGAGGGCCATGGTGCCCTCATGGCCAGACCAGGCCTAGACCCATGGGCTTCTAAGACTCACTCTCTGTCCACATGCAGAAGAACCACATACAACCTGCGCTTTCTTGACCAGAAAACTGATAGCCTAGGGACAGTAGAAGAGATGAGGTGGAAGACTGAGCACAGGTTAGGAAGCAGCTGAGCCAGCTCCCCAGTGCTGGAGGCAGAGCCACGGTCCCTCCCTGGGAATAGCTACACTGAGTACCACAGGCCTCCCTAATTGCCCAGCTGAGGCTTCAAAAGAAGGGAGCATATTGGCATTTGCCTCCAGAAGCAAAGCATCAAATCTCAGTTTTGGAGGATATTAGAGGCCTTGAATAGTCAACTGGTTTAGGGAAGTCAAGAACCGTTCAAGGATACTTTCCTCGAGTTGGACATGTCCACTTCCTACACAGCAAACCTCCATCTTTAGAGGAGGGACATGCCACCTGCCTCCTAGGGCTAAAGAGACATCAGGTGTGGTGTGGAGCCTGGAAAATAAGTGCAGTTATAGCAGCTGTTCTAACTCCTTGGCCTCTGAATTCTGGTGACTTAAAATGGGGTGGGGGTGTCTTGGCTAAGAATGAAGATGGATTTTTCTAGTGGGAGTAGTTGGGAGAAGATGAAATCAGATCTGCATAAGATAACAGCTACCATTTTCGATAACCTACACTTCTCTTTCATCTCTGAAAATCCACAGATGGGCACTATGTCCTCCATTTTACAGATGGAGAAAGTGGTTTGGAGGTATAACGACTCACCCTGGTATATAGACTTACTCTATGGTAAAAGTGGCAGCTGGAGAATCCCCGTTTGGCCATGAGAAACCCTAACCTGCAGCTCCTTCTGCCAGGGACCCCACAGGAGAAAATGCACACCACAGCTTGCCCTGGCATTTTGAAAGGGCAGACCAAGCTGGAACTGGTGCAAGGACACTCACTCCGGGGCTGGAAGACTCTTGCCTTCTCCGACTCTTCCTTGGAGGTGTGGAGAACCAGCCGGTGCTTCTGTAAGTAGCTCCTGGGGCCTTGGACGCTTAGAGTCATCTGGGACAGATTCTTTATCTCTGGGTGAAAGACAAGGCAAAGGTTCAGGGGCTTCTGGAACCCAGGGCTCCAGGCACGGAGGGAGAAGCTGCAGGAACAGGGTGGGGCTTGTATAGCGGGGCACAAAGAACCCTCCCTGAGCCTCCCACTTTGGACCCTAAGCTGAGCCACATCTCCACCACTTGCTAACTATGTGGACACAGGCAAACTGCCAACCCCAGGGTTTGCTTTTCTCAGTGGGGATGGCATTTGCCTCGTATGGCTGGAAGGAACAGATGGTCCCTCCAAAGCACCTAGAACAGTCCCAGCATAGTCATGGCTCACCAAGAGTTTGTCTCTGGCTTTGGTGTGAACCAAGACATTCCATCCACTGCCTAGACCTAGAACCCTGGTCTCAGCTGTGAGTCAGGAGCAGAGCCAGGATTCCTGCCCCGGCTGCTGGAGGGCTGTAAGCAGCAGCTTATATCCCCCCTTTTATGTCTTCATTCAGTCTTCTTGACCACCTTGTGAGGCTCTTTTTACAGGTGGCAGAAGAGATCAGGCAGTTAATATGCTCAAGCTCAGAGCCAGGAAACCATAGCCAAGGGTTCTTTGATAGCAGAGCTGTGGCCTTCCCATGGGTCTCTGGGGGGACTTTCTACCCTGTTACACGTGGTGTCAAGCCACAAGGAAAGACTTGGTATGTCTGGAGGGGGACAGCAGCCTAGACATTGTGCTTGCTGAGGGGTAGGGCAGTGAGGCCAAAGGGAAGGCAGAGCCCAAGAAGGAGATGTGGGCACGGTCCGAGCTCAGTGGCCGGTTCTCTTACCCTCTGCAGAGAACGCCTTTGGGGTCTTCGTGCCCGGGGACTGGCCCATGTGGGCAGGGTTGCAGTTCACAAGCAGGATGGCACCCCAACCACTGGAGCCCCAGACCCATTTTTTCTGCAAATGTCCCAGAAAGAGAGACAGGAATGTTTGCTCAAGGAGAAGCCAGGTAAGCCTTCTGCCTCCCACATGCCACCCCTCATGGGGGTCAGGTGGGCACAGAGGCCGGCCTTTCTCCAGGGCTGCTAGAACAGACTTTGCAAACTCAAGTACCTGCAGGAACAAGAAGGTGACATTAGGTAAGTGGGGCAAGAGGAAGGGAAAAAAGGCAAGATGCACTTACCAACCCCTTCCCCTGGCAGCCTCACCTTAGCACGTGGGTCACTCGGCATCTCAACTTGCCCACTGCGGTAGATGTCCACATCCAGGGAGACCTCTGAAATGAGGGGAAAGGCATCTCAGCCCCCTAGACTGCCAGACAGAGCCAGGCTATGCCTCGGGGCTGCCTGAGGCCGGCAGCAGGGTCACCTAGCCTTTCGGGCATGCTATGGTCTCACATGGAGAAATTATCCTCCAAGACCAGCTTCTCATGGGCAGGCCTGGAGAACCCACGTCTTCCCTGTAGACAGTGAATTCCTAACCACGCGGGAATTTGCAATTAGTCCGCTGTGGTTGCAATCGCCATCTCATACCCCTTGGCCTCTGCCCAGGCCATTCTGACCCAGAAGTTCCCTAACCTCCTGGAAAGCCCTTTGCACTCATGGCAACCCCAAGCCCCTCTAGAGCTTACAGATCCAAGCTTCTGCCCAACTATCACCGTAGAGGCTGCCCCTACTGTTCTCCCCATTCACCCCCAACCCCTGTATGGCTTTGCCTTGGCTTTAAGTTTGTTCAGGGCTCTTGTCATCTGAGTTGCTATTTCCCAGCTGGAACGCTGGGGTCCTGAGTACAGACCTTGTCTGCAGCAGTGTCCACAGCGCTGGTGCAGGGATGCTCAGGGACTGGGTGCCTGCTGTGGACCCAGCACTGTTCTGGGGCCCAGGGATACAGCAGCACACAAGGCAGAGGAGGCCCCACCTTCCTGGGACTTACATGTATGTGCTCATGTGCAGCACAGATGGGGGTAAACAATTAGTACATAACTTATTATGCCTGAGGGTAACAAGTGCCATGGAAAACAGGGAAGGGGGATGCAGGGGGGGTGTTAACTTTAGACAGGTGATCATGGAAGTCTTCAGAGTTGACATCTGAAGAGAACTGAAGGAGGGAAGGAAACCATCTGGGTTGATATCTGGGGTAGAAGCAATTAGAGACCATTCTATGTGAGGCGGCCAGTTCAAGGGTCAAAGAGGCCAATGTGCCTGGAGCAGAACGAGCAAGGGGAAGAGCCATAGGCCGTAAGGTCAGAGAGGCTGTGCAGACAAGGACATATAGGGTCTCACGGGCAGTAACGACTTTGGCTTCTAAGATGGAAGTAACTGGAAGACTTTGAACTGAAAAGACATTACCAGATTTCCCCTTTAAAGTGTGCTTTTCTGGCTGCTGAATCAAGACTGGGACTGTAGAAGGGCAAAGGTGGCAGCTGGGAACCCCTCTGGGGATCTTGTACAAGGATCCAGGCAAGAGATTATGGTGGCCCAGACCAGGGCAAAAGTGCCGGAAGGTGAAGGAGCCATCTCTGGATTCCTGCTAAGTTGAAGTTAACACCAAGATTTGCAGATTAAAATGGGGTGAAGAAGAGTCAAGGTGACGACAAGGTCACTGGCTTGAATGGCTTAGAAGGAACAGAGCTACCACCTACTGCTATGGGGAAGACTTTCAGAAAAACAAGGTTTTGAGGGCAGAGAGAATCTGTTTAATTTGGGATTAACAGATTAAGTTGTAGATTTCTGTTAGAAACCCAAGAAGTGGTATTGGGTGGGTGGGAATCTGAGTCTAGTTTATGGAGAGGCCTGGCTAGAGAGAGTTTTGGGAGTTGTCCATCTGTGGATGCATTTAGAACAGCATGGACTGGCAAGCTGGGCCCTGGAAGACTAACAGGTGGAGGAAATGAAGGAGCCACAAAAGGGTTCTGAGAAGGACCAGTCAGCTAGGTAAGAGGAAAACCTAGTGGAGGGTTCCAGAAGTATTTCAAGTGAGATGTATTGAGAAAGGATAACCAGTTGAATTAAATGCTCCTGACAGGTCAAGGTAGAAGACGACAGAGTTGGCCACTGGATTTATGGAGTAGACGTTGTGGGGGTCCTTGTAAAGGACAATGCTAGTGGTGGGTATCTGATTTGAGTAGGTTCAAGAGAAAGGGAGAAGTTGAAGTAGAGAGATAAGCCCTAAGGAGCAAGGAGAGGGGGAAAGTGGAGCCTGAAAGACAGAGTCAGGTTTAAGAGATTAGGGCTGATTTATGTGCTGATAGGAATGATCTAGAAGAGAAGAAAAAGGATGGGCAAGTCTTCCAGATGCAAGAGTTTTAATGAAACTTAAGCGCTAATGCCTCTTAAACGCAGGCTCCCTACTAGGTATTTTGAGCCATGACGCTATTTCTCCTCCATCAGTGAGGAGAATTGTTAAGTGTTCTGGAATGAGTGAAAGGGGAAGGATCTAATGTGACAAGATTAACTCTGGACCAGACATGTCATCAGTTGTAACAGAGGAGGAGGCAGAATGTCAGTACCAAACACAGGTAGTAGAGAGTGGGAACCCATGGAGATTCTGGTTGCTTCTCTTCTCAGAAGATTAGATCAGCAGTTATGGGTGAAGATGGGTGAGAAGTGACTGAGCTTGGAGGAAGGAACGTGTGAGTGGGTATTTTGAGTGAATCCATCTAGTACCCATAAGAGGGGTCTTATTACAGGGAAACCCCCCTTTGAGCTCCACTGGCTTTTACAAGGTCCACCCCCTCTTCTCCAGGGATGGGCTGGGCCCCAGGCTCCTGGTGGGAGCACCACTCACCAATGCCAGTGAGGTAGAGCACAGCTGTAGCCACGGGGTCCTCCTCGTCAGGCTGATAGTAGGAGACCTCAACCTGTGGAGACAGCACCGGGAACCCATCGGGAGCATTGGAGGGCAGGGGTCAGGAGCAGAGCTCTGGGCCACCACACACCCCAGTTTGAATCTTGCTTGTTGTTTGGTTGTGTGACCTTGGTCTCATGTTACAACTTCTGAGCTTCCAACGTCTCACTGCGCAGGTCCAGAGGCCACGTTCACTGTACTTATGGCTGAGGGCCCCTCCCATGAACATTTATAACACGACATGGCTACTCCAAGTGATTCCACAGCCAAAGTGGTGGAGCAGGCATTGAAGATGAAGGCTTTTAGCCGTGCTATACATCCTCTCTGCCTCACTCCCACCTCTTGGGGTCCCACCCATCCCCTGCTTGAAGTGGGCTGTGGGGAAATGGGGCTTCCAGGGGGTTAAGTTACTCTCCCTGGCGGGGACTGGAAATGGAACTCAAGTCTCTTCTGGGCCCTGCTTTCAGACGTGCCTTATACTTTAGACAAAGACCTGTCCAGCCCTTGGCCCTAACCATAAGGATTTCATCATGAATCAGAGAAACCATCAGCTGGGGCCATGGCCATTTGCATGATCTGCTACCTGTTCCTAGATGGAGCTTCCATTCTCAAGCACCTCACTCGGTAGTCTGAGCTGGGCAGAGACCTGCTGGGGGGGGGTGCGGAGCATGGGCTCAGCTAGGGCACATCACAGCCTCGGTTTTTATCTATAGAGGGGTGCAGTTGTGCTTCTTGCCTTGTAGGGGAAACCCTGCCCCAAGCAGGGAGTGCAGCACGGGCAGAAATACTGCCCCTCTGCCATCTGCCAGCAGACTAAACTCCGGCAGGTTGACCAATGAGCCTTCAGTCCTCAAAGTGTTGTGCTTGGTCCCATGGCATGCACCCTCAGCTCCACGCTGGCATCACCTGGAGAGCTTGAAATACTGATGCTTGGGCCCCACCCCCAGACAGGTTGACTTAATTGGTATGGGGTGTGCCTTGGGTATAGTTTTAAAAGTTCCTGGTGGTTCTAGTCTGCAGCCAAGGTTGAGCACCTGCTCTGAATGAGTGATCTGCTTCTACCTGACACCACCTGACCCATGAGGAGACTAACTGCTTGTTCTCCAAGGTGGAAGAGGTCAAGCTCTGCTCCAGATGCCTCATCGAGGAGATAGCTGGCCCAGGAGAACAAGGGCATGTGGGCTCAAATCCTGGATCGATGCCATTCCAGCAGAGTGTGATAGGTGCTGTCACACTTGGTGCCTCAGTATCCCTGTGTGTAAAGTGGGGTCAATGTCTACCTCATGAAACATGGCTCAAAATACCTAGTAGGGAGCCTGCATTTAAGAGGCATTAGCGCTGAAGTTTCATTAAAACTCTTGCATCTGGAAGACTAGCCTTAGCCAAAAAGGCCATTTGAGTTGTACTGCTAAGACCTCTTAAACCAGACTTTAAAAGCAGCTGGTTTGGCAGCTGGCACGGCATAGGGGTCAGGAGCACACGTGACGGAGACCACACATGCTCGAGTTTGAAGCTGGGTCTGCATTGGCACGGGCCAGGCATCCCCTCTCTCGGTGCTTTGATTCCTTTATCTGTATAATGGGGTCAGGCAGTACCCATCTCACAGGTTTGTTGCAAACATGGAGTGAGATTGAACATGCAAGCACTTTGCAGCCCTTTTGCCATGGGATCAGGAAATGCCAGCTGTCGGAGGCTCTCCCTTGCCACCTGCCAGGCTCACCTTGTCACTATCGGTGGCAGTGCTGGGCGATATCATCTTCACCAGCACATCCATGGGATGAGACAGGGGCCACCTGGTCATGGAAACCTCCTCGCTGGTCTTCAGCGGGACTGTGTTGTGAACATTGGTCAAGACCCCCAGAGAGCCAACGATGGTGAAGGACTCGCACGTCTGCGGGGCACACCTGGTTTGCCCAACAAGGGGAAAAGCTTTAAGGCCTGAGCTCAGCCTTGAGCATCACCACTGGGCAGGGGCAGCCTCCAACTCCTCTCTCACCTTAGGGTGTTGGGGCAAAGACCTGCTAAGTAGAGCAGTTTTAACACCTAATGTGACTGTCATCTTCCTCCTCTCAGCCCCTGCTCTAGGGACCCCATGTCCTCCCTCCAACCAGCTCCAGCACCTCCCCAGACCCCACCCTCCCACCAACATTCCAGAAGTCCCCAAAGCTACATTTTATTTAATTTATAAGCCCCCAATTCCCAGGAAGGGAAGAGCCATCTGCCTGAGCCCCAAGGGACCCCTGTAGGGAAAAGGGAACGTGGAGTGGGGCTCAGGAGGTCTGGGCTGTGACCCTGGGGGAGAGAGTCTCCGCCACGCTGGGGCTCTGACGAGCAGCACCCTTTTAATTCTCATGGCTGCCTTCAAGAGTTAACATCACCCCCACTTCACAGATAAAGGGACTGAGAGAGCTCAAGTCACTCGTTCTCTCAGGACTCAGAGCCAGTGCCAGGCAAAGGCAGGATGCAGGTCAGCTCCTTGCAGCCTCAGGACTGGGCAGCCCTTTAGACACCCAAGCCAGGCTCCTCAAGGGGAGGCAGGGCCATGGGGTGCAAAGAAGGGAGGTAACCCCAACTCGTACCCAACAGCCTCCCTGCCCAGGCCCAGCACAGCCAGCAGCTGCCTACAGAGCCCCCAGCCTCTCACCTGCTGAGATCCAAGGAGATTTCCGTGCCCAGGATGCAGATGGCATGGGCAGGTGTGTCCAGAGACAGGCGGACAGTGCCCTGGAAAGACATGCCACCCCCTTCTAAGCTGACCGCCCTCCAGCCTGCACGCCAGCCCTCACCCAGCACAGTGACCCAGACGACCTGGGCAGGGGGCCTGCCCTGCCCTCCCCGGTTATGGGCTCAGGGCCTCTCCAGCCCCGCCCCTTGTTAAGGAAGCGGGGGAGGGGTTGCAGGGGTTGTGCAGGTGTGATTGATTTTCCCTATGGAAGCGTCCTAGCAGCTGGGGACGGAGAGGTGCAAGGGAGCAAGCCAGGGGTCAGAGCCCCTCATCGCTAATTATTACACAGCTAGTGCCCACAGTCTGGGGGTCCAAGGGAGAGGCCTTCAGACCCCAGGAGTCTGGGGCAGGCTGCTTAGGTCTCCTGCTTTCAGCTGGAGAGCAGGAGGGGCTCTGGGAAGCTGGTGCCTGGGACTGCCAACCTGGCCGGCTACAGACTCAGCTGGAAGCTGTCAGGAGCGAATACCTGCAGGGGCAGGGCAGTGGTGAGGATGGCCATGGTGGCAGCTTCCGCAGGCTCTGGGCCTGGGGCCTGGGGTTGGGGGCAGCCACTGGGGACTGATGAGAGGCTCCCGGCAGAGCACTGGACCAGTGGGCTCGGGCAGCTGGGACAATTAGCAGGGGAGCTTGTTAAAGTTGCAGCTTGCTGGGCCTGGTAGTTCTGGGATGTGGTCCAGGCACCAGCATCCCGTCCTCAGGTGATCAGGTTGAGCTCAGAGAAGTCAGGGGCTCCCGCAACCTGTTCACAGCTGCGTCGCCAGCATCCAGCAGGAGCACAGCTAGTGTTGGTGGAAGGAATGAATAAAGGGTCCCCCGGGTGAGCTGAAGCCACCAGCTCTTCTCCATCTCAGCTGGACCCCAGAGCAAAGAAATAGGAGCTCTTGCTCTGACACAAGGAACTCACCAACTTATTTTAAAACACTGTTCATTTACTTGTAAATTTTGTCTACACTTATTCTGGGATAGGTAACACATTCACAGAGTTCTACATTCAAAAAGTAAAACGGGACACCCCCAAAAAGTCTCTCTCTTTCCCACTCCTTCACCCATTCAGTTCCCTACATGGAGGTAGCCGGTGTGATCAGTTTCTTATGCATAACATTTAACTTTCCAACTGATACACGACTGACCAAGCAAATATGTATGTCTGCCCTCTCATCCTTTTTCTCTTTATATTAATGGTTGTATATGCTACATCGTATTTCACACATTGCTTTTTCCTCTTGATACAATGTGAAGAGAAGTTCTCATCAGTGCATAAAGAACATTCTTGTTCTATTTTATGGCAGTGTACTATTCTGCAAAGGGCCCTACTGTAATAAATGTAACTAGTCCCACCTACTAAGCATTTGGGTTCAATTTGTCCTGATCTACGATGCCACCATGAGTAACCTATGCATGACTTACAGAGGGGTTTAGGGTGGGTACTGAGTGACGCCGGCTCTGTCAGCCAGGCTTGTTAAATTCTGGACCAGAATTTAAAAATCCCCTTGTGCTGGTTTGGATGTATTATGTCACCCAAAATGCCATTATCTTTGATGCAATCTTGCGTGGGCAGACATATTAGTGTTGATTAGATTTTGGAATCCTTTGGGTGTTTCCATGGAGATGTGATTCAGTCAACTGTGGACAAGACCTTTGGTTGGATAATTTCCATGGAGGTGTTGCCCTGCCCTCTCAGGGTGGGTCTGAGCACTATATAAGCTCACACAGAAGGAGCAAGCTTGCTACAGCCAAGAGAGACACTTTGAAGAATGCACAGAAGCTGAGAGAGGCGCTGCAGATGAGAGACAGTTTCAAGATGGCCTTTGAAAGCAGACTTTTGCTCTGGAGAAGCTAAGAGAGGACAAACGCCCCAAGAGCAACTGAGAGTGACATTTTTGAGGAGCTGCAGCCTAGAGAGGAACATCCTGGGAGAAAGCCATTTTGAAAACACAACACTGGAGCAGATGCCAGCCACGTGCCTTCCCAGCCAACAGAGGTTTCCTGGACACCACTGGCCATCCTCCAGTGAAGGTACCCAATTGTTGATGACTTACCTTGGACACTTGATGGCCTTAAGACTGTAACTTTGAAACCAAATAAAATCCCTTTATAAAAGCCGATCCATTTCTGGTGTTTTGCATTCCAGCAGCATTAGCAAACTAGAACACCCCTCTTTGGAAGTTTTGAGCACAGAGCGTAGCTCGCAGCGATGGCTTTGTGTATACTCTGGGTAAGAGTTAACCCAAAGAGCTCACCCTCACCTTCCGCCTGCCAGCCTGCCCGCCTGTCTGCTCAGGTAGAGCACACTGGGGATGTGAGTGAAGGGAGGGGCTGTCTGGCTGAGCTGGTGGGGGTGCTGCTGTGGGCAGGGCTCTGGGTTCTGGGTGCTCCGTCCTCCCACCCCCACCCCTGGGCTGCCCGCCTCTTGTGAGGGCTCCAACCCACACTGGGGAGGGTCACCCTCCTGAGGGAGAGACATAGATCTCGGGGGCTCATGGATGGAGGGACTTAGATCTAGAGTGGAACTTGTCAACCATCGAACATCTGAAAAGACCAAGTTTGAGTTCTCGAGCACAGGAAACCCCTGAAGGAAAAAAAAAAAACAAAATAAAACAAAACAATAAACAGGAGCAAAGCCCACTCCTCTGATTGCAGGTGGCAGGAACCATGGATCAATTTCTTCAGGGTTTCCCATTAGGGCAAATCAGCTGCATTTTACTTGACTTGTCCCCCACCTTTTCAGCTTTATTTAAAAACTTCAAAAATTTACAAACTCTATATCCACCAACAAATCCCTCCCCCTTCTGCCCTCTCTTCATTCCCTGGTAACCTCAAATCTACTTTCTGTCTCTATGAATTTGCCACTCTAGATACTTTATGTAGGTTAAATCATAGAATATTTGTCTTTTTGTGCCTTGCTTATTTCACTCAGCATAATGTTTTCAAGGTTCATCTATGCAGCAGCAGATGTCAGAACTTTATTCCTTCTGAATGCTGAATAATATTCTATTGTGTAATATGGACCATATTTTGTCATCCATTCATCTGCTGATGGACCCTTGTATTGCTTTTACATTTTGGCAGTTGTGAATAATGCTGAGATGAACACTGTTGTACAAGTATCTTGTGTTGGTCTCCTGGCTGCTAAAACAAACATCATACAATGGGTTGACCTAACAAAAGGAATTTATTGGTTCACAGTTTCAGAAGCTAGAAGGCTTGCTTCCTCCCAGTATCTTCTGGCTGACTGGCCATTTGGGGGGTTCCTTGGCTTTTCCATCTCATGGGCATGCACATGACAGCATCTTATCCTCTTCCAGGTTCCATGGACTTCCAGCTTCTGGCTGCTCCCCATGGCTTCTCTTCCGTGTCCAATTTCCTTTGCTTGGAATGACTTAAGCAATATTGGCTTAAGGCTCACCCTCATTCAGTTTGGGCCAACCTTTAACTAATAGCATCTTCAAAGATCCTGATTACAATGGGTTCACACTCACAAGACCCAAGGTTTGAACCAGAACATGCCTTTTGTGGGACACATGGTTCGATCCCCACAATCCCTGTTTCCAATTTATTTAGGGTATCTATCTAGGAGTGGAACTGCAGTGTAATATGGTAATTCTATGTTTAACTTTTTAGGGACCACAATAGTTTTCCACAGCGGCTACACCATTTTACATCCCCACCAACAATGCAGAAGGGTTCCAATTTCTCTGCATCCTTTCCAACACTTGGTATTTTCCATTTTTAAAATAACAGCCATCTGTGTGTGTGAAGTATCTCATCGTGGTTTTGATTTGTATTTTCCTATTGGTTAATGATGTTGAGCATCTTTTCATGTGCTTATTAGCCATTTGTATATTCTCTTTGGAAAAAATGTCTTTTCAAGTCTTTTGTCCATTTTTTTTAAATTGGATTGTTTGTCTTTTTGTTGTTGAGTTGTAAGAGTTCTTTATTTCTTCTGGATACTAAACCCTTATGAGATACATGGTTTCTAAGTATCTTCTCTCATTCTGTAGTTTGTCTGTTCACTTTCTTGATAACATCCTTTGATGAACAAAAGGTTTTTATTTTGAAAAAGTTTGATTTATTATTTTTATCTATTTGTTCATGCTTTTGGTGTCATATCTAAGAATCCATTGCCCAATTTGAGGCCATGAAGATTTGCCCCTATGTTATCTTCTAAAAGTTTTATGGTTTTAGTGCTTATATTTAGGTTCTTGATCAATTTTGAGTTAACTTTTGTATGAGTTATTGGGTAAGGGTTCAATTTCATTCTGTTTTGTATATGGATATCCAGTCTTTTCCAACATCATTTGCTGAAGAGACTATTTTCTCCCCATTGCATGTACTTGGCACCCTTTTCAAAATCATTTGGCCAAAGATGTGTGGGTCCATTTCTAGACTTTCAGTTCTATACCATTGGTCTATATGTCTTTCCTTAAGCTAGAACCACACAATGTTGTTTACTGTAGCTTTGTAGTAAGTTTTGAACTTCGGGAATATGAGTCTTCCAACTTTTTTTTTTTTCAAAATTGTTTTGGCTTTTGGAGCCCTTTGTAATTCCATGTGAATTTGAGGATCAGCTTTTCCATTTCTGCAAAAAAGGCTTTGGAAATTTTGATAGGCATTGCATAGAATCTGTAGGTTGCTTGGGGTAGTAATGATAACAATATTAAGTCTTTCAATCCATTATGTGGGAAGTGCTGGCATTTATCTTGGTCATCTTCAATTTCTTTCATCAGTGTATTATAGTTTTCAGTATACAAATCTTTCACCTCTGTAGTTAAATTCATTTCTAAATATTTTATTCTTTTAGATGCTATTGTAAATAGACTTGTTTTCTTAATTTTCTCTTCAGGTTGCTCATTGTTAGTGTGTAGAAACACGATTGATTTTTGTATGTTGTTCTTGTGCCCTGCAACTTTGCTGTATTCATTTATTACCTCTAGTGGCTTTCTTGTGGATTCCTTTGGCTGTTCTATATATAGGACCATGTCATCTGTGAATAGAGATAGTTTTACTTCTCCATTTCCAATTTGGATACTTTCTGGTTTGCTAAAGCTGTTATTATGCAAAATACAAGAAATGGATTGGCTTTTATAGAAGGGGTTTATCTGGTTACCAATTTACAGTCCTAAGGCCATAAAATTGTCCAAACCCAGGCATCAACAAGAGGATACCTTCACTGGAGAAAGGCCAATGGCGTCCAGAACACCTCTGTCAGCTGGGAAGGCATGTGGCTGATGTCTGCTGGTCCTTTGTTCCCAGGCTGCATTGCTTTCAGCTTCTGATTGCAGTGACTTTCTCTCTAAGCATCTGGGGGTCCTCTCTTAGCTTTCTGGGGCAAACTCTGGGCTTCACCTCTTAGCTTAGCTTCTCCAAATGTCCTTTCCGCATCTCCAAGCATCGCTAAGCATCTCTGTCAGTTCTCCAAATCTCTTAAGGTATTCCAGTGATCTAATTAAGACCCACCCTGAATGGGTGGAACCACACCTCCATGGAAATATCTAATCAAAAAGATTAATAAGTCTGCCCCCACAAGATTACATTAAAGAACATGACTTTTGGGGGGGACATGATAGATACAAACTGGCACAGATACTCTTTTTTACTCTTGTCTAATTGCTCTGGCTAGAACTTTTATAACAATGATGAAGAGCAGTGGTGAAAGAGGGTATCCTTTTCTTGTTCTTGATCTTAGGGAGTAAGCTTTCAGTCTTTCGCCATTGAGTATGATGTTAGCTGTGGGTTTTTCATAGAGCCCTTTATCATGTTAAGGAAATTCCCTTCTATTTCTAGTTTTCTGAGTGTTTTAATCATTGAAATGTGTTGAATTTTGTCAAATGCCCTTTCTGCATCTATCAAGATGATTGTGTGGTTTTTTTTTCCCCTTTTCTAGTAATGTAGTGTATTACATTTTTCTTATGTTGAGCAACCCTTGCAATACCTGGGATAAATCCCACTTGATCACGTTATATAATTCTTTCAATGTGCTGTTGGATTTGGTTCACTAGAAATTGTTGAGGATTTTGTCATCTATTCATAAGGAATATTGGTCTGTAGTTCTCTTTTCTTCTGTTGTCTTTACCTGGCTTTGATATGAGGGTGATGTTGGCCTCATAGAATGAGTTAGCAAGTGTTCCCTCATCTTCCTTTTTTTAAAATTTTTATTTTGAAATAATTTCAAATATATAGGACAGTTGCAAATATAATACAAACCCCATACAGAGAACTCCAACACCCTCCCACCCCCAGATATCTGTATCTACCAATTTTACATTTTGCTACCTTTGCAGTACCTTTCTTTCTCTTTCCTTCCTCCCTTCCTCTCTCCCTCCCTCCCCCATCTCTTTCTTTCAACTACATCTATTATCTTTCTATCAATTATCTATCTACCCACTTAGCATCTTCTGAACATTTGAGAGCAGGTTACATATATCATACTCCTTGAACTCATAATACTTCCATGTATATTTCCTATGAACAAGGATATTAACTTATGCTATTAACTGCAGTTAATTCAAGAAAATTAATATGGATATAAAGCTTAAATTCTATATGTCAGTTTTCCCTTATGCCCCCTTTGAGCTTTTCTCCTCCATTCTTAGATCCACTCCAGTATCATATATTGCATTGATTGCCATTAACTCTTATTAACTCTTTTTTAATTAACTATCAAAAAATTTTAAAAAAAGATATACAATAAAAAATTTTCAAACAAACCATAACAAGAGAGTAAGAGAAAGACACCTAACCTAAAATAACTACTTTACTTCCAACATGTTCCTACTCTACCCCAAGAAAATAACTTAATATAGTAACATTTCTGTGAACTTGTTCCTACCATACCCATCAGAAATTAACAAACCATAGTCATTCCTGGGCATTCCCAGAACATTAAATTTACCCACTATAGCTTATCTGTTCTTAATGGGCTATTGTTCCTCCTTCATTAATTGCTCTTTATCGCTAGTCCCCCTACATTCCACATTATAAACCATTTATTTTAGGTGTTGTTTAACATCCAGCTGTTTGTGAATTTTCTGAGTCTCTGATAGTTATTGACTTCTAATTGCATTCCATTGTGGTCAGAGAATGTGCTTTGAATAATTTCAATTTTTTAAAATTTATTGAGACTTATTTTATGTCCCAGCATATATTCTATTCTGGAGAAAGTTCCATGATCACTAGAGAAGAATGTGTATCCTGGTGATTTGGGATGTGATGTTCTATATATGTCTGTTAAATCAAATTCGTTTATCAGATTGTTGAGGTTTTCAATTTCCTTATTGGTCTTCTGTCTGGATGATCTGTCTATAGGAGAGAGTGATGTGTTGAAGTCTACCACAATTATTGTGGAAACATCCATTGCATCCTTCAGTTTTGCCAGTGTTTGTCTCATGTATTTTGTGGCACCATAATTGGGTACATAAACATTTATGATTGTTATTTCTTCTTGTTGAATTGCCCCTTTTATTAGTATGTAGTGGCCTTCTTTGTCTCTCCTAACATCCTTGCATTTAAAATCTATTTTATCTGAGATTAATATTGCTACTCCTGATTTCTTTTGGCTGTAGCTTGCATGAAATTTTTTTTCCATCCTTTCAATTTCTTTGTGTCGCTGTGTCTAAGATGAATCTCTTGTATGCAACATATTGATGGTTCATATTTTTTGATCCATTCTGCCAATCCATATATTTTAATTGGGGAGTTTAATCTATTTACATTCAATGTCATTACTGTGAAGGCATTTCTTGAATCAGCCATACTATCCTTTGGTTTATGTTTGTCAGATATATTTTTTATCTCTCTCTCTTAATATCCTTTAATGAACCAATATTGAATCCCTTTAGTACTTAACCTTTCTCCATATCTCTCTCTCCTTTCTTTGTTTCTCTGTCAGTAGGGCTCCCATTAGTATCTGAAGTAGGGCAGGTCTTTTATTAGCAAAATCTGTCAGCATTTGTTTGTCTGTGAAAAATTTAAGCTCTCTCTCAAATTTGTAGGAGAGCTTTGCTGGATAAAGTATTCTTGGTTGGAAATTTTTCTCTCTTAGAATTTTAAATATGTCATGCCACTGCCTTCTTGCCTCCATGGTGGCCACTGAGTAGTCACTGCTTAGTCTTATGTTGTTTCCTTTGTATGTGGTGAATTGCTTTTCTCTCATTGCTTTCAGAACTTGCTCCTTCTGTTCAGTATTTGAAAGTCTGATCAAAATGTCTTGGAGTGGGATTATTAGGATTTATTCTTTTTGGAGTTTGCTGGGCATTTATGCTTTGTGTATTTATATTGTGTAGAAGGTTTGGGAAGTTTTCCCCAACAATTTCTTTGAA
>PVKY010000178.1:0-67329 GCA_004027775.1 Bradypus variegatus
TTTGTTGGCTGACACTGACAACAGTGAAACAGAAATAACATCACGGTGCCCCAGGTAGAGTGGGGATTTATGGAGAGCCAGTGATACATGAAATCCTGGCTCAGGTCCATCTCACAGAGGGTTCACAGACCCATCCTATAGTTTGCTCCTGGTCTCTGAGTACAGAATTGGATGAATATAGTTGGCATCTGGCATAACCCTTACATTGGTTCCCTGACCTGGGAGGACCAAGGGGAAGTCTATATACTTCCCCCATCTCTGGCTAAGATAGTAAATCAGCCCAAAGAACACACCACAGAAAAACTGCAGAGGTGAGATCCACCATCAAGAACCTAAAGGAAGTCAGGGTGGAGATCCCGTTCATATCCATGTTCAATTCACTTGTAAGGGCTCTGTAAAAAATCAGACAAGTCATGGTGGATGATGGTGGATTACTCTAAATGGGTCCAGTAGGAGCTGCCCTACAATCACTGATTGCACTGCCAGATGTGCTTTATTTACTGGTATAAATTGACAATGTCTCTATTACTTGGCATATGGTTATTGATACGGAAAATGTGTTCTTTCCCATCCCTGTTGGTAAAGAGGTTAAAAGCAGTGTGCTTCTATACAGGATGGATAGCTGTAGGTACGTATTCTCTTTCTCTTTATCACAATATAGTTTGTAGGGACTTTGATCATTGTGGTATTCCACAGAACATCATGCACGTACACTACATTGATGAAGTCATGCCCATTGGACTGGATGAGCAAGAAGAGGTATGTACAGTGGACACCATAGTGAGACAAATGTGTGTCAGAGGGTGAAAAATAAACCCCAAGAAGACTCAGGAGCTTGCCACATCAGTGTAGTATTTGAGGTCTGGAGTTTCTGGAACATCCCCTTGAAATTTCTGTAAAGGCAAGTTGTTGCAACTTATACACCTTCTGCTTAAAAAAGGCACAGAATGTAGTTGGCCTCTGGATTTTGGAGGCAGTGCATAATATATGCTTGGGAAGGCTGCTCTGTCCCAGTGTCTCAAAGTGGGTCCCAGAGTAAGAGAGGGCTATTTAGCAGGTCCAAGATGCAGTGGAGCATTTCAGTGGTACTGGAGGAATACTGTGGTGGCTAAAGATGCTGCAAGGAATCTCTGGCAAGAATCAGCAAAAGACACAGCACTGACTCCCAAGGTTCAGAAGCAAGACCATGCCTCTGCAGCACCATAATGAAAGCAGTTCTAGGCTATGCAATCAGTGATGCCCATAACAACTAGTTATCCCCAAAGCTACCAATCCACAAGAACCGGAAGGTAGAGCAGAAACCCATCATTTGATAGATTGGGCCTGAGCAGGTCCAGAAGAACCAAGGAGTTGGATGAACATATGGCCCAGACTCCCATGTCACCCATCTTTTGTTGCACCAATGTCTCTCCTTCAACTTCCCAATGGCCTTTGGGAGGGTTCTTATGACCAACTAACTCAGTCTGAACTCACAGATGTTAGTACTGGCTGAAAGTGTAGTGCCACCACACTATAATCCAACTAAGTTATGGGTGGCTCCATAACATAGTGATAAAGGGAAATCTTCCTACCAGCCAGAGACAGAAGAGTAAACTTGGTCATTCACTTTGAGTAGGGGAAAAAATGTCATGAGGTGCAGATGTACATGGACTCCTAGGCAGAAGTAGGTGGCTTGGCTGGTTGATCAGGGGCCTGGAAAGAGCAATTTTGGAAGATCAGAGACAAAGAGCTTGGTGGTACTATGGGAATAGGCATGAAGTATGGAGATCTTTGTGTCAATGTCTACCGGATAGCATCCCCCACAGAGAAGACCTACAAAAACCAAGTAGACAGGATGACTTGCCCTGTCGATGTTGGCCAGCTTCTCTCCATAGTCTCCCAGTGTTTGCACAATGGCTGTAGGAATGAAATTTGTGCTCAGGCAACAGTAGGACCTCCTTTTTTTCCAAGACTGATTTTGTTATTGCTTCCACTGAATGTTCAACCCAACAGAAATGGACATTGACACTGAGCCCCCCATGTGGTACCACCCCCAAGACAATCAATCAGCCACCTGGTGGCAGGTTGACTATATTTGACTTCTTCCACCTAGGGAAGGCAGAGTCCATCTTCCAGATGTCACCTGCTACACATGTGTGTCTACCTTTCCTCCCCATGGTGGCTTGACCAGCATTGCCATCCAAGGGCTTACAGAATGCCTGATTTGTTGACATGGGATTTTTTCATAAGATTGCCTCAGACCAAAGGGCCCAGTTTATAGCAAAAAAGGTGTGACAATGGGAGAGTGGCATGGGGCTGACTGGTCCTACCATACACTAAATCACTGGGAAGAAGTTGGCTTAATAGAACCTTCGAATGGCTTGCTAAAGACTCAGCTACGATGATGGCTCAAGGACAACACCCTCTGGGGTGGGGATGCTGTCCCTCGAGATGCACTGTATACAATGAACTTATGGCCAATATATGGTGCTCTGTCCCTGACAGAATCTATGGATCTCCAAATTGAGGGATAGGAAAAGAATTGGCTCCTCCTACCACCACTTGTAGAGACCCTCCTGAAGAATTACTGCTTCCTGTTGCAGTCACCACGAACTTAGGATCTACTGGATTAGAATTCTTGGATCCTGGGGATTGGGACAGGGGAACACTTCTACCTTTGAAGCCATGGCCATCACCTGGCCATTTTGGGATCCTCATTTTGCTGGACCAGCAGGCAGAGAAAGGAATTACAATGTTGCCAGGGGCAATTGACAGGATTATCACAAGGAGCAAGGCTTGCTGCCCCAGAATGGGAGCATGGAGGAGAATATGTGGAATGCAGAGGGTTCCTGGGATGTTTCTTGGCAATGTCAAGCCCATCAATAATAGTCATAAATCGACAACTAAGCAACTGTAGCCTAACAAGGGTGAAACATCTGACTCCCTGGGTTGAAGGTCTGGGTCACCCCACCAGGAAAGCAGCTGAACCCGCTGAAGTGCTGGTGGAAGGTGAAGACTCTAGAAGGGTGGGAGAAGACAGAGATGATGAATATTGACCTTGGCAGTGGAAGCAGTTGGAGTAGCTTGGACTTTGTTCATTTTCTTGGACATTGTGGATTAAGTCATTCATAGAGGTGGAGGCTGGTCACCATCTTGAAGGCTCTGTGATGGACTGGATGTGATATGGGGTGCAGAGGGGGACTGCACCAGCCACCTCTTTTGCCCCACCTCCCACTGATTGTTCCCAGGTGTAGCCCGACAGCACTTTGCCTTAGCTGAACCATATAGCTCTGCCTTCCCCAGGTCTCTTCTGCCTCTGTGTACTGAGATGCCTGCAGAAACCTCAGCCAATGCAAGGTCAAACCTAGATGTGCCAGCAAGTTAGCACCCCATGGCACGGGCCTGACCAATGGGTGATGAGTGTTGAAGGGTAAGTCCTCCCCTCTTCCTTTGTTCAGCTGGACAGTTTGGAGGTGCCTCCTATGGGCTTCTCGGAGAAGTCCCAATGGGATTGAACCTCAGTTTCCCTCCTGGGGCAATCAACTCAAGAATATGCCCTCCACTGACATTCCTCCTTCCCCATGTTACTTTTCCCAGTCCCCTTTCCTTCAAGTCACTTTCTGAAATAAACCTCCTTCATGCAAGCCCTGTCTTAAGTTCTGCTACTGGGGGGAAAATCTAGACTAAGACAGCCAAGATTTGAAATCTAGAGGTTCTCATGCCAAGAAAAACCAGCCACACCACTTTCTCTCCTCTCCTGTCTCCCTAATGTTATTGATGGTTTTCAAATGCTTGTTGTATTAAAAGTACTTCTTAATATTATAATTAGTAGGTAGTTTTTTTAAGTTCAGAAGACAGAGAAAGTATGAAGAAAGCCATCATCTCTGACCTAAGGGTCTCATTGGATTTAAGAATGAGAATCAAACAGGAGGGAAATGTTGCTTTCTGGTGTCACAGTGGCAGACACAGAGTGAAGACCTTCCTCTTTGTGTCCCTGGCACACTGCTGGATCCGAGACATCCAGAGTCCCTCTGGATCACCATCTGCTTGGTGGCCCGGGGCTCTGGCACTACCCCTTCTCTTGCTCACCGGCCAGAACCACTCCACCCTAACAAGGCCCATTCTGCTCCGTGCAGGGGCAGCCTCCCTCCCAAGCTCAGCAGGGAAGATTCTCAGGTCATTGCCTGCAACCAGGCTAGAGCTGGGTCCCTGGGACAGTGGGCTGTGATGTCAGCCCCTGGGCAAAGGGACCGTGGTGTTCTTGGGACAACTCTGGGGAGTGGAACACCCTGGAGGAGGTCCTTCTCTTGCAGGTCTGGGTTCCTCTCTCCCTCCTGGCTTCAGGTCCCGAGCCAGGCACCCCCTTTCTAGGGGGACACCTGTCTCATCTCAGCCTTGAGAGGATGTGCTCCCCACAGCTCACCCCCTGGTTTGCTTGGGCACTCCAGCCCATAACAGGGCCCCCAAGTGGGTGCTCCCTCTGTGTCCTTCTCTTATCTTGTCTCCTTTCCTGTTCAACTTCTGTGCCCTCCAATCTAGCCGGTCTTGCCCCTGAGCTGAAGAAACATTTATTTATTTAGTTACACAAATAAGCAATGTCTTGCCTCTTTCTTTTAAGACACAGTGGGGCCACCAAGTCAGAGACGGTGGGAGCCTCAGAGGCCCCTGGCCAGACACTGTGGAGGGGGCCTTCTCGGACGGCTGTCGGCATCTCTCTCCGTATGCCCACCCTTCTCCTTCCTCCTGCCTTATTTATAGCCCTGCGGACCTGCCCCTCTAACCCCTGCTGGTGTAGCCATAATGAAACAGATCCAGCTGAGCTGAAATGTGGCCAGTGGAGCTGAAACCGGCCGGACAGACAGGCATGGCTCCCTGGCTGTCGGCCCTGCCCACGGCTCTAAGATGGGATCCGGGCCCGCGGCCAAGCCCTCAGTGCTTGCTGCCCTGCCGGTCTGTGCCACACTCATGCCAGGCAGGCTCTGACCACTGGAAACAAAAGGGGCTCCTCTCAGGCTCCCTGGGGTCTGGGGAGCACAACGAGGGTAAGGGGCTGGTGAAAGGAGGGCGGCGAGAGGTTTAGCTTAGGAAAAGGAGGCACTTGCTTCCCCTCTTCCGTGTCTGCAAACATTGGCCGACTGCTGGTCTTTTTGGACAATTTCGGCCTTGGGCTGGTCCCCCTATGTGGTAAGCTGCTGACCTTCTCCAGGAAAGTTGGTAACAGGCAAGAGGAGTTGAGGGGCCTCTGGTTAAAGTGGCCTGGCAGACAGATGCCCCTGTGCCCGGCAGCAGCGAGGGAGGGAAGGCTGGTGGGGGGTGGGGGGTGGCTAAGTGAGGACTGTTCCAGGCAACCTCCCTGTGCCATGGGTTTCCAAGGCTGCCTTTCAATCCTGCTCCTTCCCAGAGACAGGGTGTCAGCACTCCCCACCTCTGCCCAGCTGCTCTCTCCCGCCGTGCTCCTCCCCTCTGCCTCATCCAAATCGCGGTTCAGACCGGCTCAGCGTCCCTTCTGCAGGAATCGCTCTGTGATGTTCCGCTCCACCCCTCTGCGTGGCTCCGTAGCCGAGCCCCTGGCCGGGTTTGCACACTGCCCGGTAACTGTTTCCACGTGACCTCCTAGGGGCAGGGATGCGTCCAGAGCCAAGCTTGGTGCAGAGCGCAGAGCTGCTCGGGACGCCCCACCGGAACATTCCCAAACGCCACAGAACAAATGCCACTGTCACCGCAGGTGTGGGACCCTTCTCACTCCCTCTTCTGAGGCTGTGTCTTTCTCCTCCTCTAGAGGGCAAGGGCCTTTGCAGACAGGTGCTGGGTCTCATGTTTCCAGGGCCAGCACAAGTGTCTGGCATGTAGTTTTTGTTCAATAAAAATAAACGGAAACAGATGCAGCGCAAGAGGCAGAGGGCGCAGGGCTCACGTTTATCAGAGGGGGTGACATTTCCACGTGTGCATGGTGGGGCATGAAGTGGCCCCTATAATAAAGGACAGACAGATGGGGCTTCCTCCTGGCTAAGATAGCCTCACTCCCACCCCCAAAGCACATGGAAGAGAGTGGCTCTCCCCCCTGCTTGGGGGAGGGAGCATGGGGCAGGGGCAACCCACTAGAGGGCACTGGACCGTTATTTATTTCCTTTAATTTTTTTTCAGGGTTAGACCCTTGACCTCTTCATCTCCACAGGGCCCTCTGTTTCCCTGCAGCTGCATCTGACCATTTTCTATACGTAACGATACCTTCGATCTAAGCTGTAACCGGGTGTCCTACTTTTTCACTTAATATTTCACAGACACCTCCCCCTGCACTGAGGCTTCAGCCATTGGATTTAAAACTGCATAATACCCCCCTTGGCGGCCGTCACATAATTCACTTAACAGGTATCTGGCCACCGGACAGCCAGGCCGAACCCGCAGGGCTGCTGCTGCTATAAATAGCTTGGTACTTGAGTTTTTTTCTTCTTTGGAATTATTTCCCAAGGCTGTATCCCCGGGAGTGGGATTACTGAGTCCAGCGGTGGGCGTGGCCCCTGCCATGGCCTGCCAGGCTGCCCTTCTGGAAGTCGGGGCCTTCAGGGGATGGACACCATCTCCCCTGCTCTTTGTGTCTGAGCCAAGAAAGGGTGCAGTAGGCAGCTTGAGCTTCTGAACACTGTCAGGACCCTGATTTGGGGGTTGGGGCACCCCCTACGCTCCTGGGTCTCAGTACTGGCCTGAGTGTCTAATGCCATGTGAACAGATGGTGGGACCTGATGGACAGGACCCAGGAAATGCATCTCAGCGCAGGCCAGTGGGCAGTAGGGGTGGGCAGGAGCCCGAAGCACGATGCCCACTCAGCACATTGTGGTCCCAAACGCTGACCCTGCCAGAGCAGGCCTTTGCCACATCTCACCCACTCATCCTCAGAACCTATAGCGGACATTCCAAATCCGAGCTGCTGACAAGCCGCAGCCGGGAGGAGGATCAATGAAAGGGTCCCTAACCCCAACTTCTTTCCATAATTAAGTTTTGAAATCACAACGAGCTGAGCCCTGGTTTGTGGTTTCAGCAGAGCCCATGGGATCAGCTCCAGCTGAGTGTGGCCCCCGCAGTTGCACAGGAGAGTCCCTTGTCACAACCTGAGCCAGACCCAGAGGGGCTGGACACCACGGGAAACTGCTGACCCCCCAGGCCTCAGGTGGGGCTCAGCCCCCGGCTCCAGTTTCGTCCCCCCTATTCCCAAGATTCTCTGCCCACCCTGGGCAGGGCATCCCCAGACACCTTCACCAGAATCATGGACCCCTCAGAAAGCCCAGCTCTCCTTTCAAACTCAAAACCATGCACCTACATTGGGCCAGGGCCCCTGCAGGCATCGGGGTACAATGGTGACCAAGATGTATATGGCCCCTGCCCTCAGAGAGTCCGGCATGCTAAGGGCTCCGGTGGGGTTCTGGGGCCCTTGGGCCCTTCTAGAGAACCAGCCAGCATACCTTTCTTCTGAGTCCTGAGGAGATTTTGGAATTGACTAGCACCCAGAGAGATGGATACCCACCCTCCAGGTCCCTTGACCTTATCAGGGACAGGCTGGCAGAAAGATGGCCCCAGAGCACGGGGGTGGCCTGGAAGACTTCAGCCTCTGGGCCCCCCAGCCACCCCTGGGGTTTTCAAGGCCCAACGCATGGAGCATCTGCTACCTGGATGTGGTCACTCACCACCCTCTTCCCGCTGGCTACTTACCCAGCCCCCGGGAGGCGGGGGCCACACCCAGGGAGCCCTGCCAGCCCCCACCTCTCCCAGCCTGGCTGCTGCTCCTTCCCCCCTGCAGCCTGGCTCCTTTGCAGCCGGGTCCCAATTTCTCCTTTCAGTATGAGCCCTGGAGGGGCCCCTGCCCTTGGATGTCAGGTTTGTTCCCCGGCTCCCTGCCCTGAGACTCTCCCCCTGGCTGCCTGTCCTGCAGAGGAATTTGCTTCTTTCACGAGAAAACACTGGAACCCTGGCTGCCCCCTAGCACTGGAGTGTCAACAGCAATTGCTTCTTCACCTTTGAGACTCTGACTGGCAGCCTGACAGTCCCGAAATTCTGAGTTGCTTCTCATTTTGCTATAAAATGAGAAAATTAAAGGTGGGTGGGGGGGCTCTGATGGGTAAGAACATGACAGGCTGGGAACAGGGCCCAGTCTCCACCTCCCTGCCACTTTCCTTGGCCCTGGGAACCCATGGCACCTCAGCTATGTTCTGGAAAGGAACTTCTTAATTTTTAATTAAAAAATATACTGATCACAATTCTTCTGTTTCTCTCGTGATTGGACTAAGGTTTGGGGAGCCCTGGGGCTCCTTGCGTATCCCCTGCTCTGCAGCTTCACAGCAAAGGGAAGCACGTTCATCACTCAAACCCCATCACGCTCAGCTGCCTGGGGCATCTTTGTCTTCATCAAGTCAGGCGTATTCCAAGATATTTCCAAAAAGATTTACCTGTATCTACAATGAGGGCCCCTGTATCTACTGGTAAAATGATGGCAGAACCCCAGGGCTCAGCCTTCCTTGGCCCTGATCAGCCCACATCTGCATCACTCCTCCCCGGGGGCCGCCTGACTCACAGGCCCCCCACCCTCCCTTGCTTATTCAGGCACTTGTTGTTCCATTAAGTTTCTGAGTCCTTCCATGGGGACAGCTAAACCCCACAGCCTCCTAGCTGCCAGAAGGCACATCAACACAACACTGGCAGCTGAGGGTGGAATCTCTCCTCCTGAATTTGATTCCCCCCCAGACATTAGCTCAGGAATGTTCATGTCCCAAGGATAGAAGGCACCACCCCCCACCAGGGATTTGTGCCTGGTTTGGCTCCATCTGGGGAACCACGGACTCTATCGGATTGGGGCGTGGAATGGGACGTGGAGGAAGCGAAGTCAGTTGGATGCTGGCCTCGTTGCGTTGGCCCAGCAGATCAGACACGTTTCTGGTTCCGCGAGCAGCAAGATGGGATGTGGGAGGCTAAGCACACAGGGTCCACTGAGTGCGGGGTGCCACTCTGCCCAGGCACCCAGTAGGGGCTCACAGATCCGGTACCCAGGGGAGCTGAATCCATCCTTGGAAAAGCTGCAGGGAGCTGCCCTCCCCCAGTGTGGGCCCTGCTGCAGTTTGGGGGCCCCTGATAAAGCACCCCTCTCTGCGAGTGAGCTCTTACAACTGCAACTCATTCTCACTTAAAACCAGAAAAAGTCACAGCGTCTGTTGTTATATGAGCGAACGCCTGGCCTAACGGCTTTCGATAAAAACCAGATGTCACGAGGTGGGAGCCTCGTTGAGGAAGCCGTTTCACCATTGCTGTAGCTGAGTTCTCCCCTGGCTGGGAGAAAAAGCTGACAGACAGGTGCAGGCAGACGGGGCTCACGGCCTTGGCAAAATGAGGCTCACGGCCATGGCAAAATGGGCCAAAGCGGAAAAGTCTGGAGAAGGCCGATGTGGACCCTTTGGATGTATGATACCCTGAGAATGTCCCAGCCCTTGCTCACCTGAAGGAGGAAAGAGGGTGCTGGAGGGGATAAGGAAAGAGGGGCTCCCTGGTGGTGGGCAAGGGGGCAACAGATGAGCTGGCTGAGTGGGGACAGCCCCAAGGCGTTACCCTCAGCCAGCCACGGCGTCTACCCTTGGAGGGGCCCAGGCTCCCAGGCAGAGGTGAGAAGGGTGGGGACCAGGTGAGGGTGAGCTTTTCAGATTCCTGGGGGCTACCCATCCTGAGAGACCTGGGGACCCCCAGATCCCAGGCCACTGCAGAAGCACAGACACTAAATCCTCATTATAAGGCTTTTTAAATGCACAGACAGGATATTAGCGTTTAAACAGCTTCTATTACTCCAGGGCAAACTTTAAAAAACATAATATTTATAGAAAACCCCATTCAGCCCACCCTGTTTGCTCTTTATTTCTCCTGCAATTACTGCTAATTTGAAGACGTTTTGCTTCGGCTTCTCTGCCTGTTGAGAAGTCAATTAGGAAGCCACCCACTGGTAGCTGCTCCCCCTCCCTGCCCCCCAGCCTCTCCTCTGGGTGGGGGGTGGAGGTGCCGCAGCCCATTCCCTCCCCAGTCCTTCACGGACAGGTGGACAGGTGCAAACGCCCAAGCTGCTCCGGAAGCTCACATGCCCTCCTGCCCTCAGCCATTGCTCTGTGCAGCCACGTAGCCCGTTTCTCTCTGGGTCCCAGCTAGGGGAGGAAGGGGTGGCGGGCAGGGTCAGGGGGACAGGCCCCTTCCCTCCACCCAAGCCCTGCTTGATGGAGCCCTGGCCTCACTCACCACCCACCCCTCCACACAAGGATGGGAACTGCAGCCCCAACTTTGCCAACTTGAAAACGGGGGACCAATATCTCCACTGCTTCCCCCAAAAAGTTATATGCAGGGGATTGGGGGGCACTGGCCACCTGGGGGCCCTGGTGGAGGACGGATGGGAGAAGAGCTGGGGAGTGGGCTGTCCTACAGAGCAGCTCCCTCAGAGGGCACCTGCCCAGGCCCATCCTGCTCTGGAATGAGATCCCCCGTTCATTCCGGCACTCAGTGCTCCCAGAGCCCCGGCCAAGCACCAGGCTGAGTAGACACCAGGTGCTCAGGGACCTGGAAGGGCAGTCGGGGCCCTCGAGGGGACAACTGGTGGAGTGGAGGCTGAGAGGTGGTCAGGGAAGGCTTCCTGGAGGAGGTGATATCTAAGCTGCTCTTGCTTGATTCCTGCCATATTCCCTCACTGTCTCCCTCCCCTTAGGGGGTGGTGAGTGGAAGGGAGGATTTAAGGGGGATGAGCCATGTCTGCAAAAGCCTGGCACTGTGTGGAGTTGCCCTGGAGCAGTGGGCATGGGAGGCGGGACGAGCTGCAGGGGATGGGGTCCCTGATGGCAAACACAGGAGCTGGGGCCGGAGGCTGTGCCTGGGGATGTGGAGGGAGGGGGTGTGAGGACACCTCCAGAGGAGCTGTGGAGGTGGGATCAGCAGGACTGGTAGGTGCTGGGGGCTGCAGTGGGGTGGGAAGAGATTTTGGGGTGTTGGTGGGGCGATCTGTAGGACAAAGAAGGAAAAGCTGGTCTGTAGGGACGTGGGTTGAGTCTGCAATGAGCTGTGTGGGCGAGCCTATGGGAGGACCGGGTGGGCAGCTGGAGGAAAGAGGGTGCCAGCTGGGGCTCAGGAGGGGTCTGGGCTGGGTGCTGCCTTGGGAGTTGGCTGCATTGGGGTGCTGTCTCCCACACTGCTGCTTTGAGGTGGGTGAGATGGCTCGGCGAGGGAAGCCTGAGAGGGGAGACCCAGGAAAGGAGGCTCTGGCTACTGCTGCCGCATCTTTCCACCGCCCTGAATCCCCAGCTGGAAGCGGGCAGGTGTGTTGGCAGTTTCCACCCGTGTCCTGAGATGGCCTGGGGGTCAGCCAGGGAACAGTCTGGCAGGTCCCGGCTGGGAGTCAGGTCTGTGGGAGCTCCAGACACAGGCCAGGACAGACAGAGGCTCTTGGTGGGGGTGTCCTAGGAGGCAAGACCCCCGGTAGACTGGGCAGCCTGGTGAAAACCTGAGCACCCCAACAAGACGCGGCACTTCTTGGCACCTCCCACCCCACTGGGGACTGCGAGGGAAGCCCCAGCCTGGCTCTCAAGGGTACCCCCTGGTCAAGGTGGAAGCCGACAAGCCAGCATGGGCCAGGAGAGGCCGACAGGAGAGTGACCCCTTTTGCCTGCAGGTTTGGAGGGGGGCTTCCCTGGGGAATGGGCAGGACTATGCACAGCAGGAGGTGTGGGGCCTGGGGGGCATGGGGCCTGGGGAGTGTGGGCAGGGTGTACCGGCAGAGCGAATGGCCTTGGCAAGGCTGGGAGGAAGGCCATCCAGGTGCACCCTGGCCCGGTTCTCTTGGATGGGCACAGGTGCAGCAACCCCACGCTCAGCAGAGCTCAGTGCGCAGCCACCAGCTGTGGACCTGAGCATGGCCGTCCTTGCTCCCAGCTCTGTGGCAGCTGTGCTCCCCTCAAGCCTGGGCCCTTCCTGTTGCTTCTCTACCTGGCACAGGGTCCAGCCACCCGGTGTGGGCCCCACAGGCCCTGCTCCCGGGCTGCCCCTATCCAGGGGCCTCCAGGGCCCCAAGAACGCGTCCCAGGGAGGGCACAGGTGTGGCCCTGGAGGACAGGACCTCGGAGGGCAGCCCAGGAGGAGGCGCCTGGATGTGGGGCAACTCTTGGCTTGGGAGGTTCAGGGAGAAGTTGGCCCCCAGGGGACAGCACAAAGGAGTCCCAGAGATTCCCAGACCCCGCCATGGGGGACAGGGGGCTGATGGTGGGACGCGGCCTTCTCCAAAACACGCACACACACCACGCTTACACGTGTACCTGCTCACACACATGTGTGCACACTGGGCCTTTCCTTCCCCAGCCCAGCCTGCTGCCCTAGAGCAACACGGTGCATCTCTGCCCCTCCTGCCCCACAGGCCCTTCTCTCCTCACTGTCCCCAGCTGCCCCTTCCCCAGGCCTGTCCCAGGTGCCCCCTTACTGGCGGGTCAAGACCCCTGCTTGGACCCCTGCCACTTGTGTTTCCTTTGTCAACAGGTGCCGGGGCCTGCAGAGGGGCTGTGAGGGTCTGACGGGGGTGGGGGCTCGTCCTCTGCCCTGGGCCTGCGTGAGCTCCTGGGCTCCCGGCTTGGTACTCATGGCTGTTGGCTTGCTGCTGAGCGCATTTATTTTCCCCATGACTCTGCCACCAGATCCGCATTCGGGTCCAGCTTCCCCTACTGGATTTGCAGCTCAAAGAGGCGGGGAGGGAGGAAAGGAGAGTCGGAGAAGAGGGACCGTGGGGCTGGGAGTCATTCCCTGAGGGATTTCCTGAGGCCAGGCAGGGGGGCGCGGCCCGGAGAGGGATGGGATGGTGAATCCCAGGCCCAGCTCCCCCAGTCAGGCCTGGAGGGACCCTCTGGTCCCAGCACCCTGCTGGGCAGATCCTGGGGGGCCTCAGATGGCAGAGACTGGGGTGAGGGGAGGACTTGCAGGTGCCGGGGGTGGGCACTCTGTGCTCCCTCAGCACCTCAGCCCCAGACCTGCCCGGAGCTGGGAAAGCGACACGGCCGTCTGCGCTTGGTACAGACCCAAAAACACATCACTTCAGAACTGGCTGCTTGGTGAATTCCCTGGGGGCAGGCTGGGGGTGCTGCTGTCCCCCCCCGGGCTGTCCTTCTCTGCCACTGGCCCTGTCTTGCCTCTCGGCTCCCCCACTCTCTGCCTGGTCTGCGAGACCCGTGGGGCCCTGCCAGGAACTGTCCTAGGAAGCCGCCCGACACGTGTGCGGGGACGGGGGAGGGCACAGGGTGCAGAGCAGAAAGGGAGAGGCGAAACCTCCCAGACTGGGTCCCTGGACACTGGAATGGGGGCGGGGGAGACTTTATGGAGCTTAGAAAATCAGAGAGGCTTGCAGAGAAAATGGTGGGCATCTGTATCCCTGAAAGCCCCACCGTGGCTCCACGGGTGAGTCAGATGGAAGTTGGAGGGGACGGCGAGGTGACCCCTGCCCTTTGACCCCAGTCCCAAGTCTGGGAGGAAGTGAAGGTGGGGGGGAGAAGGAGGAGGAGGGGCTCCTGCTGCAGAGGTGGGGGCAGCCCCTCTCCTGGGACCAGAGCAAGGGCCAATCAGAGGAGACGCACTGCTCTGGCCAGGACAGAGGCCAAATGGTATGTTGGGGTGCAGTGGGGGGTGGCAAGAGGGGGGCACCAGGGAAGGGGAGGTACTCATCGCGGATGTGGGGCAGCCCTTGTGCGAGGGTCTATACCTCTGTCCTGCCTCAGCGTTTTTTCCCTGCTGATTAACCCCTGAGCTGCTGGAGTCGGGGCCCTGTGTACTTGGGCCACTGCCCAGCACGTCGTCTGGGCCCCTGGGGTTCCTGCTCAGCGCTGGGGGCCGGCAGGATGCTGGGCCGAGCTCCCAGCTGGCTTGTCCCCCCTGCCCATCACCCCAGGCCAGTGGGAGGTCGCCGGCAGTCTGCCTGAAGGCCTGAGCCTGCCCGGGGCCTGTCATCTCCTCTTCCAAAAGCTGGGAGGGAGAGGAAAGGGAAGCCTTTCTTTCCACGGTTCTTAGAGTTTCTCCCAGTGAGGGAAACTGAGGTGCAGAGGCCAGCTGAGGGAAACACTGGCTGCCCTATGCTTCAGCTCACAGCCTCTGCCCTCCTCCGGGGAGTGCCCGCCTGTAGCTGCCCCTGGGCTGGGCTGGGAGGGAGGGGTGTGCTGGTCCTGCCAAGCTGGGATAGGACAGAAAACCAGCATCGGCCCTCGAAACCTCCTGGGAACATCCCTGCACCCCCTTTCCCTAGCAGGCGACTTCTGCTCAGGGATGTCCGGCCAAGCCCCCTCCCACCCTGCTGTGCCCAGCTGTGGAAGGTGGGGGGCATGGGGTGTTCGGGATGGGCCTCAGTGAGGGACCTCCCTGGACCCCAGCAGGCCCTTCCCACCCCATTGTCTCCATCCCAAGGGGACCTGGCCAAGCCAGAGCCAGGGCTAGGTGGGAGGAGGAGGAGGCTGGGTGGAGGCGCCCACCTGGCTTGGCCCCAGCCCCTTCCAAGGCCTTGGCCCCTGGTGCCCCGGCTGGTGAGCCCAAGGGAGATGCCAGCAAGGAGGCAGTGGCCTGGGCCGTTGAGCCTCTGGGGTTGGGGAGGCTGCTGGGTGGGAGTGGAAGGATAGAGGTGCGGGGGGCAGAAGAGTGAGTGAGTGGGTGTGTGTGTGCATGAGTGTGCTCACATGTATGCATGTCTGTGTGTGACTCTGTGTGTGTGGGCACTCATGCTACAAACTTCATAAGTACTTTCCAAAACAACCTGCAAGCCACAAACCTTAGCTCTGACACCCCAGCTTAGCAGAGGCCCTGCCTGTGTTTCCTGGAGAGAGCCAGCCCACGGGACTTGGCCAGCCCGGCCTGCGGCCCACACCCTAGGGCTGTCCCTGCCTCCCTACTCCTCTCAGGGCCCAGCTGGAGGGGGATGGGAAAAGATTTCCTCAAATAGGACTTGCCCCCCAGCGCCCACTGCAAACCTCCCCGAGAGGGTCGTTGCTCAGAGCCTCAGTTTCCTGCTTTCTAAGCTGGGAGTGACAACACTGGTCTGCTCCCGGGGCTGATCTGAAGATCTAATGAGACCAGAGATGCCAACAGGTCTTGCGGTGTGATGTGGACGCTGCACACTTGGACCTTATGTGGAAGAGTGACCCAGAAACAAGAATCAGCTGAAAGGGGCCCCCAGGGCTTGACAACGGGGACAGGAGCTGGCACGGGTCCCCACATCCACATGGGCCTCTGCATAAGGCCAGGATCAGACCCTTGCCCGGTGGACTGCAGATGCACCCAGGGACACGGTGTTTCCTCGTGGTCATGCAGGGGGCCCCGCGGAGAAAGCCCACTGGACGACGACGCCCATCCCAGATGGTCTCGAGCCCTTCCCTCCCGTCCCCAGCAGCTTCCGCACACATGGCCTTGTCAGCTCCCAGGTCCTCGCCGGCTCTGCCCCAGGCAGATGGGCAGCTCCTGGAGGCAGGGGCTTGGCTGAGCCTGTTGTAGCTGGGGGGTCCCCAGCATGACCCTGGGCACAAGCAGCTGCCCCGTAAGTGCTGGCTGAGAGCATGGGGGCTGCTGGCCGTGGGCTGGGCTGCCTCTTAGGGAGCACAGGGGGCTGCCTCCTTGTAGAGAGAGAAGCAGTTCCTTCTGTGGTCCAGCTCACTACTGACACAGCCAGAGGCATCGTGGACGTGGGTCTGGGGTCTTTGGGATGCTGGTGGGGAGGTCTGTCCCTCAGAGCATTCGGACTGCCTGCGCTCTCTCCTAGGGACCTGCTGATACTGCCAGCAGCTTTCCCTAACATTTTCCAGCATTTTCTAAACTCTGGGGCAGCCACACCATCACCTCCCTAGAAAAATGTGCCCAGATGCTCATGTCTCAGAGGCAGGTTCTGTACTCTAGGGCATCTGCTCTGACAACCCACACTTGTGCCTTGAGTGCACACATGTGCAAATACAGGAGCCCATTTACACGACACTGCATGTATACCTACATGAACACACCGTTAAATATACCAACATGGCACACATACCCAGGCAACCCGCAGCTGTCAGGCCACTTCCTTATGTGCCCTGGACGCCCTCAGCTGGGCAGCTGCCAGGGGACGTCCCAGCATGGAGACCTGGCCCTGCCCTGGGACAGGCAGTGACACTTGCCACAGATGAAATCCAAGGCTCTCCAGGCTGGCGGCGTAAGATGCAGCATTGTCCACTCAGAATGCCAGCCGCTGTGAATCAGTAATGACCAGGGGAGGAAAAGGAGAGCAGGGGCTGGTGGACACTCCCCCCACCGAGTGGGGCTGGGGAGGGGCTTCTAAGCTCATCGTGATAGTCTTGGGCCGTGGACACAGGCCCAGCTCTGCTGCTCTGGGGCAGCACCCTCCAGCTGGCGTAAACCAAACAGCACTTTCAATAACTCAGCAGAAGGGCAGGGCACTGGGGAAGGGAGAGGCCATGTCGGCACCAGGAGATGGGGTGGGGGAGCTAGACAGTAGAGGGGGGAGAAGGGTGGGGGGCAGGAAAGGGGGGCAAAGGTCAGGCAGCGTCCTCTCCGGCCTCCCCCGAGCCTTGCTAGGTCTCAATTTGTGATTTGTGTCCTGATTTGAAGAGATGCTCCCAGATCCTTCGTTCCCACATGGGAGCACATGGCGGCCGCTGAGACGTGGCCTCGCATGGAGAGTCTTCCTGGTCACTGGCCCAAACCCCCCTTGACACAGGGAAGGCTTCTGCAGCCCGCCCTCCTTGTGGATTGCCTCCAGGGACAGGGAGTTCATTCCCTCGCCCGCGGCTGCCGTTGCTGGGAAGTGCTTGCTTTGGGGGAGGCCGAGCACCATCTCCCTTAGGCTGTGCTCCCCGACTTTGGCGCCGCCTTCTGAGGCCGTGTGGACCCAGCCACTTGCTGTTCGAGGACACCCAGGCTGGCTGGCGGCCCGAAGTCTTTCCTCTGGTCCTTGTGGCTGTTTTCCGTGGGCGCTGCTCACCCCATCCTGTCCGTTGTGAAACCTCCGGTGGCTTGGAGAGGATCAGAGTTCCAGGGTGGGTGAAGCTCACGCTCTACCTTCCCTGATCTGGGCAGGTGCCTTCACTACACATCCCAAATCAAGTTAGCACTTGAGGGGGCCATCAACCCATTGGCACATTCCTTACAAAGGGGGAGAAGTGACAGCCTAAGAAGGAGTCTGCATGGCCATCTCACTCAGCCTGAGGGTCTCGGAAGAGCAGGAGCCGAGGGATGGGCGGGGTGGCTTCCAGACCCTTACCAGCCTCTCCTATCCTTCTAGCCTGACTGAGAGAACCCTCTGGGTTTCTGCACTGAGCACGTTCCGAGCATCCACCTGCCGGCGTGGAAAGAGCCTGGAGTTTGCTGTCACTCAGACCCGGGGTCCTGTCCCAGCCCAACTGCTGACCGGCTGTGCAGCTTTGAGCAAGTTACTTAACCTCTTAGAGCCTCGGTTTCCCTTTTGCCAAAGTGGGAGGAGCAACATTTATCTTCCCTGATGGTTATGGGGTTTAGAAAGAACCAATGCGAAGGGCGTGGCCCACAGGTGGGGTCTGATATGGCTCAATTGAGGGGACATGGAGATGTGCAGGTGTGAGAACCACAGGAGTCCAAGTGCAAAACTGGATTAGGTGAAACTCCAAATCTGCCCACTTGGGCAGGGGGCCTGGGGCCCTGAGCTGTATTCTGGGTGGTGACCTCTCGGCCTGGCAGGGAGCAGAAGCTTCTACGGAAGCTGTAGCAGCTGTCGCTTCCCCGCCCCTCACCCTGCTCCTCTCCCCCTTACTTGTTCCTGTGTACCCCTCCTCCTTCCCCTTCTCTCCTACTCATGGGCACCTGCCAGTGAGTTTGCTGTGGGGAGCACAGAGCCAAGGAGCTGTGGAGCTTTCTTGCTGGTTTTGGCCAAGCCCACCGGGTTTGTATGCCCAGAGTCCCCTAATTTCAGCAGAGGAAGAACAAAATAAGTCCTGAGAGATTAAAGCTGCAAGTTAAGCAGCTGAGCGAGGGAACATCTGCAGAGGCAGTTTGCACTGCAGTTTCTGGCTGGTTTTCCCCGGGCCCCCTGGGTGGGCACTGTTTGTTCCCACAGACTAGGTCGAGGGACACTGTTCCACATCAGAAATAACTTCACCTCAAGGAGGGGGCAACTACTTGCTCAAACATCAGCTCCTGGAGGGCAGGGGTCTTTGGTTCATGAGGTACCCCAAGCCCCTAGCACCTGCGCACAGTAGGTCCTCAAAGTGCATGTGCTGGGTGGGTGGTGCCTGACGCTTAGGGGCTTCTGGCTGCTTGGAAGGGTTAGGCGTAGGAGTGCTGTCTGCTGGCCCACAAGAGGTAGGGTGGGGTGCAGACGATAGCTATTATTACAATTGTCATTACTGTAATTTATAACTTTTCAGAAAAACTGTACTTGTAGGCTCAGCCATCCCACGGCTGCCTGCAGCAGGGTTCGGAGCCTAGAGCCTCTTTTGTGATGGCCTGAGAGGAAAAGTAAAATGCCCAGGGAGACACCGACCAGTTCCGGGGGCATGTGGATAGTCCTGGAGCCGGGTGAGAGCGAGACAGGGCCCCGGAGGCAGAGCGGGGGACAGTGGGGACTTCTGAGCTGGGTTTTCCTCCTAGGTGATTGTGGCATCTCATCCATGCCAGAGAGGGCCGGAATTGTAGCTGTCACGTCACTTCCCTCTGCTCAGCGGAGAGCAGCTGTGTCGTGCTGCCCTTTTAGCCACCAAGAGGGACAAAAGCCACCTGCTTGCAGACCTCCCCCTGTGAATTCCACAGAGAACATCGCTCCTCTGCCAGTCCGACAAGGAAAACCTGCAGGATCAGAAGGAATTGGGCAGGGGCAGGCAGCCTGGATGGGTCCTCACCTTGCGGCTCTGTTCCTCCAGTGAGGCCGGCTCAAAAAGCAGAGGTGCGAGGGGCCTTGGCTCCTGCTGAGCCTTCTCATTGCCGGTTCTGCCTGCGTGCCCACTCCTGTCCAGGCTCCCGGGACTTCTCTCCCCTGCCTGCTCTCCACCTCTTCCCTCTGGCCAGGGCTTTGGGCAGAGCTGTCCACTCTGGAGCAGGTGGGGTGGCTGTGGAGTCTGGGATGGAGACGTGTGCATCTTGCTCTCGCACCGTGACCCGCCCCTTGCTCCCTGAAACCGGATGATAAATTACTCTGCCCAAGCAGAACACACCCAGGCAAGCTCCTCTCTGACGGTAATTAATACTCGGGGGGAATCATGGACTCAGGGCTTTCTGTACTTCCACACACACACGTGTGTGCACAAATATCCTCTGCTTTCTGTTTCCTCCAGCCCTGCCTCAAGTGTCTAAATGTCCTTCTTTTATGAACAGCATAAAACCACCCAGCTGGAAATACCCAGAAAACCAAGGCAGACCCCCGGGACCCTCGCAGATTCTAAGAGTTTGGGAGCTGATTTTTCATCGCTCAGTGCTTGCCTCACATCTCTGATGCGGAGCACTGCGGCTTTGGCTTTAATCAAGTCAGGAATAGCCAGGAGTTGGGGATTAACTGTTTGTTGCCAACATTTTTGGGTCTTTCCTCTACCCACTTTTTTTTCCCATCATGGCAGCCTAATTGATGCACTTGTCCAAACATAATTTGTGCATAATGTCAAAGAGCTCCGGACATCTGATATTCACGTAAATCTCTACACTGAGCCAGGTGCTTTCCAGTCCCATGGAGCGAGATGGCCAACAATCCTGACAATGGAACTGTCCTCTCCAAAGGACTGAGAGTGGCCCAGGGGGCATAGGATTCTCCGTGTCTCACGCAGGTCAGTCAGCTCCTTTGGTGTGGCAGGGGAAGCACCAAGGAAGGGGTTCAGAAATCGGAGCACAAGAAACCCACGCTCGCTTCTTGGGGGCGTCACCTTAGAAAGTCTCGTTGTGTGATGTGCCCTGGGCAGCCAGGGCTGTGGTCTTGCCTCAGCCATCTGCCACATGAGCCTGGGTGCACCATTTACCTGCCCTGAGCCTCAGTTTGCTCCTCTGTAAAATGGGGTCGGCCGCACCATTCCTACACCTGTGATGCAGCTGTTGTGGGGACCCAATGGAGTTGATGCATGTCAGACAGGACGACAGGTCCAAAGCCCCTGGGGAGTCAGGCGTGCTGTGAGCCGGGAGAGGCTGGAGACTGTGGCCTCCACGGCGCACACACGTGTGTGTGTGTGTATGTGTGCATGCGTGCCATGATTCAGAGTAACAAGCCTTCGCCTCCAACAGGCTCCCAGTTTCTGGGACATGATGGATAGTGTCATTTACATGGTGAGGTCAGCTGGGGTTGCTGGGGCCTTGGAGTTCCCATCTCCCCAGTTTGCTGACCTCCTCAACTGCTGAGTTTTCGAGAGGCTGGGAGGTATTGATCAGTGCTCTCTCTCTTGTTCGCCGTCTCCTTATTCTTTGCAATCAAATTTTTCCTGAGAAGAGATTCTGTGAGGTGCTCTTTGCAACAATCTTCTAAGAGCTAAGCTCCTGTGATTGCAGATTCCACTTAATTGAGGTGAGGGAGGCCGCTCCAGCTAAATCAGATAGCTGTTTGTCTCTAAACTCAAACTGCAGGTTCCAGCCCACTGGCAGTTCTAACAGGTGCCTCTGGCTGTCACCTCACGCCACCCCTCACACACCCTTGGCCCTCCCATCCATGGGTCTTGATAGGGGCTGACCAAGAAGAGCGGTCGGGGGGAAGAGACAGAGCTGTGTCCGTATGCGTGTGTGTGTGTGTGTGTGTGTGCGTGCTTGGGCCTGTCTGTGTGTGCACACGCATGTTGCAGAGAAGCCAAGGGATCCCGCACAGACGGAGCCACACATATACACAGAAAGGGTTCCACTTCCAGTCAAGATGGAGAAACGGGTGGACGCACCCTGCTGTCTGAAACTACACCACAAAAGCAAACCGTGAAGGACGGTGCTCCCTAGGGTGAATCCCAATTGCCCGGCTCCCTGTCCTCAGGGAGTTTTCTGGCCACAGTGCAGGGAACCTGGGTGCCTCCTGCTGGTCCCCCCAGTTGAGGAGATGGTGCCAAGAGTCGGGGGGAACCCAAGGCGGCTGGAGTTGCAAGACAGGGAACTGGAGAGGGGAGAGAACCCCAAGACTGGCAGGCAGTTCCCAGGGAGCAGCAGCCCAGCACTGAAGCATGCATTTGAGGAGACACCTGAGGCCGAGAAGGACTGTGGGCGAAGGGCCGGGGAGGGCACGCAGCACTCGCAGGGCGGGACACGTCGCCGTCCATGGGCCTGAGGCAGAACACACAGAGGGTCTTTCTTCGATTGTGGGGATAATTAGGATAATTAGGCCTCAGTTAAATTCAGCTCAGTCCCATCTGACAAACCTCAAAAGCAAGATCAGAAAGCATCAAACTGTGTACAAGTAACTTAACTGCCTCCCCAAGCAAAGCTCAAGGGTATGTCTAGGAAGACAAAAATATCCAGCACCCAGCCAGGTTAAAGTTACTAAGTCCGCATCCAATCAAAGGTTACCAGGCCTGCAAAGAGGCAGGATAATACACCCATAATGAGAAGGGAAACCAAACATTCGAAACAGACCCAGAGCTGATACAGATGTTAGACTTAGGGGGCAAGGACCTTAAAACTGTTATTACAGCTGTATTCCATATGTTCAAAAGTTAAGTAAAGACATGGAAGGAACATCTAAATTGAATTTATGAAGATAAAGTCTACAATGTCTGAGATGAAAAATACATTAGATGGGGCCAGTGGCAGATCAGACATTGCAGAATAAAAGATTTGCTAACTCAAAGATGCAATGGAAAGAATAATCTGAAATGAAACACACATGGAAAAAATAATCTAAAAATTGAAAAGAACATCAGGGAGTTGTGGGACAACTTCAAGTGGCCTAAAATACTTGTAAATGGGAGTCCCTGAAGGAAATGAGGAGACAAAAGAAATATTTGAAGAAATAACAGATGAAAAAATTTTCCAAATTTGACGGAAACAACAAACTCATAGATCCAGGAAGCTCAACAAACCCAAGAACAAGAAACATGAAGAAAATAACATCAAAGCAAATCGTATTTAATAAGCTAAGCACTCGATCTTGAGGCTTGCCTTCATGAAACTTATCTCAACAATGGCAAAACTAAGCCTACTTATAACCATGCCTAAGAATCATCCCCAGAGAACCTCTTTTATTGCTCAGATATGGCCTTTTTCTCTCTAAGCCAAACTCAGCAAATAAATTCATTGACCTCTCCCCACCCAACATGGGACATGACTCCCAGGGGAATGAATCTCCCTGGCGATGTGGGACATGGCTCCCAGGAATGAGCATGGCTCTGGCAGTGAGGGACAGAAAATGCCTACCTAACCAAAAAGGGGAAAAGAAAGGTAACAAGCTGAGGTCACAGTGGCTGACAGATCCCAAATAGAGTCAAGAGGTTATCCAGGAGATTTCTCTTATGCAAGCTCCAGCTAGACATACCAAATAGCCACAGTATGCCAAGCCCTAACCAAAAGTAGTCCCCAAATACCTAGATCCCTACCTGAGATTCTATAAAAGATGCACTCACTAAGTTTTATTTGTCAGAAACTTAAATCTGCCAGAGTGTTCCTTTGCCAGACAAGTCCTAAAACCCAGAGGCAATCGTGTCTTTAAGAACAACAGTCAGATGCAGCCCCCTTCCCCATAATCCAACACCCCTTTTTAATATGAAAAAGTTTGGGTGTTCACCGCCTAGACACCCCTGAAGAAGGAGAAAGAGATTAAGTGACAGGAAAGGGTAGCAACAAACAAGATAAGACTGAACAAAGGTCTACGAATATTGAAATTTTACATATATATATATTTAGATGCTGGGGTGTTGGACTAGCTGGAAGGAGGAAAATGATACAGTGGAACTGTAACCTATAATAGCCTTTGAAATTTGCTCTATAGCTACTCGTTGAATTGTGCTTTGAAAGTCTTCACCTTTCTGTATATAACTTATATTGCATAATAAGGAAAGAACTGAAACTGTGGAACTGTAACCCATAACAGTTTTTGCAATTACCTGTATAACTGCTTGCTGAGCTGTACATTGAAAGTTAACAACTTTCTCTATGTGTATTTTACAATAATGAAAATAGCTGAAATTGTGGAACTGTGACTCATGACATCTTTGAAATTTGCTCTCTAACTACTTGTTAAATTGTACTTTGAAAGTTATCACTGTTGTGTATATATGTTAAAGTTCACAATTAAAATGCATTAAAAGTCTATTTTATAAACAATTATAAATTAAGGTTAAAATATTATTTAAAATTGTCCTAAAATATGAAATACTTAGGGATAAATCTGACAAAGGATGTGCAAAACCCACTGAAAACCACAAATCACACATAGAGAAATTAAAGAAGTCCTAATTAAATGGAGAGAAAATCCATTTTTTCTCATTTTCTTCTCATATTGAGAAGACTCAATATTGTTAAGATGCTAATGATTCTCCAAATTGATCTGTACATTTTTTGTAGAAAGTCACATGCTGATTCTAAAATTCATAGAGTCATGAAATTCATATGGAAATTTAAAGGCCCTAAAAGAGCCAAAACAGCTTTGAAAAAGAATAACAATTTCAAGACTTATTATAAAGCTACAGTGAACATGGCAGTGTAGTACTAGTGTCAAGATAGACAAATAGATCAATGAAATAGAATATGGCATCCATAAATAGTCCCACACATACATGGCAACTGAGTTCTGAGAAGGGTGCAGAGCAAATTCAATGGAGAAAGGATAATCCTTTAACAAGTGGTCCCAAAATCATTGGCCACCCATAGGTGGGAAATAAACATCAATCCAACCTTTGCACCATACACAAAAATTAAATCAAGATGAATCATGAACCTAAATGCAAAGCCTAAAACTATAAAACTTCTAGAAGAAATATAGGAGAAAAAATCCTTATGACCTTGCATTTGACGAAAATTTCTTAGGTACAACACCAAATGCGTGTCCCATAAAGAACAAACTGATAAACTGGATTTCCTCAAAATTAAAAACTTCTGCTTTTCAAAAGACACTGTTAAGTGAATGAAAAGACACCACAAATGTATATCTCATAAAGGACTTTTGTCCAGAATACATAAAGAACTCCCCAAACTCAAAAATAAGGAAATAACCCAATAAAAAAACAGACAAAAGATTTAAATAGATACTACTAAAGAAGACGTACGGATGGTGAGTAAGCACAAAAAAGCCAGATGCTCAACATCACCAGGCAAAGCAAACAAAAACCACAATGAAATACCATACACCTGTTAGAATGGCCAAACTCTAAAGACTGGCAATACCAAGTGTAGACAAGGATGTAGGACAATTGGAACTCTCACACACAGCTGGTGGGAATGTGAAATGGTACAACCACTCTGGAAAACATTCTGGCACTTTCTTAAAAAGCTAAACATGTGCTATTACCTCATCCAGCCATTCCACTCCTGGGTATTTTGTCCAAGAGAAAGGAAAGCATGTGTCTAAACAAAGACTTGTACACAAGTGTTCACAGCAGCTTTATTTGCAGTCGCCACAAACTGGAATCAGCCTAAACAGCTTTCAAGGAGTCAATGGATAAACAAACTGTGCCACAGCCATGCAATGGAAATCTGCTCAGCTAAAAAGGAATGAGCCATTGACACATGCGGTGACATAGATGAATCTCAAAATGGTTATGCCGCATGAAAAAATCCAACCCAAAATAGTATACACTGTATGATTCCATTTATACAAAATTCTAGAAAATACAACAAATCTATTGTAACAGAAAGATCAGTGGTTATTTGGGGAGAGGGGTTGGTAGGGATGGGAGGAATGGGTTATAAAGGGCATGAGGAAACTTCTAGGGGTGATGTTCATTATCTTGACTGAGGTGATGGTTTCATGGGTATATAAATATGGTGAAACCTATCAAATTGTGCACCCTGAATATGTGTAGTTTGTTGTATGTCCATAAACTGGTTGCAAAAATCCAAGCTTACAAATCAGCCGATCATGGCATAATTATTTAGCGCACAGAATCTTTGTCCTACAAAGGATTCACCTGAAGACTCCTTTGGATGTTTCCCCATAAAATAAGACTCAGTTGACAAGGACGGCATCTCAGGAAGCTGCTGTGCGAAGCAAGGTCCACCTTGTGGCTAAGAATACTTGGCTGAGAGCATGACACCAACATCGACTGCACTTTCTTTGTCTCGTTCTCTGGTGAACTACATTTATTGCTGACAGATACAGCTGGCCACACGGTGGGAAAGTCTGTCAGGCTTTGCCTACCACCGAAAGCCCGGAGTCATGCGAAGAAAGTCCCCTGAGCGCCATGTCGCTGCACCCATCCTGATGGAAAGCCAGTGCCCGAGCCTGAGCTGTCCTCCCCTCACGCAGCCCAGCCTGGCCCTTTAGTGACCGGCTTCCAGGGTGGGAGCTCTGTGCCCAGGGGGGCTCCGGGTACTATTTGTTCAGTGCCCACTTCTGAGCCAAGAGTGGGCTCAGGGGAAAAACAATGCAAAAAGATTGTCAAAGAAAATGCCGAGTGTTGGCTTAGGAAGACATAGCCTTCTGCCAAGTCCCTGACAGATTTACTCCCCAATTCTGTGTCCCCAAAACCAATTTGCTATCTTTGTGCTGAGTAGAAGCCCGTGGGGGACCGAGTTTTACTAATATATGGCAAACCTGCATTTTCTAATGTTTTTCACAACCAATATATGTAACTCACTAAATGATTTTTTTTCCACAAGGAAAAAACTCTGCAAGTGGGTCCACGCCGGCAGCCACAGGGGGATGGGGGAGGGCCGGTGGGTAAGGAAGGCAGGGACCGCTGTGCCTGGGCCAGAGAAAGCCAACATGGGGGCCTGAGCTGACCACAGCTGCCTCCGCGAGGAGTCCAGGCCACGGAGGGGAGTCTGATCTGGGGCTGCCTTTGGGGTCTGAAGGCCTTGCTGTCCAGGGAAAGCCCACCCCACGTGCTCAGTGCAAAGGGGGCACTTGGGGGAGGGAGAGAGAAGGAACCGAGATGGCTTCTGTGGCCTGCTGGAGTTGCTAAGCAACCCTGCATCCAAACAGACCCCTTATCCCCTTTTTCTGTACCTTTTTGGCTCCTCCGCCCACCCACCCCCAGTCCTGCCTTCCCCAGCAAATTTTGCGCCTGCCCACTGTGGGAGGAGAGCGGTTGGGTCCTGCACGTGCTAAACAGCGCCATCTCCTCAGCCCCCAAACCTTCCCTCCCTCCGGTGCATGGAAACCCCAGAAACTCCCGGCATTCACTATCAGTGGCTCCCGAGATGTTCAACATGCTCCCATCTGTCAAAAACCATTCAGGAAAGAAAGAGAAGTCTTTATACCTTTTATTCAGCCAATTTTCCCCGAGGCACTCTGGGGTCTCTAAGAAAAGAGAGAGAAAGGAGAGAAAACTGCAGTCAGTGCCTCCATTGGGCGTCCTGGTGGTGAGGCTACCTGCTCATCCCCTAGTTGAGGCCGGAGGTGGCAGCCTCGTCTCCCCACGGGCCCCTGGGAGCTGCCCGGCTTAGACTCTCGCTGCTGCCTGCTTTTCAAGTGTGCCTGGGAGTCGATAGTTTATTTAACAGGCAAAGACAAAGAAAAGCAGAACACAGCGAACCCGTCATCCAGGTTTTCCAAACTCATTTCCTCTGTGACTCTGGGGATCCGCCTTTTGGTTTCCTCTCCTTTCCTTCCTTCACCCCGAACTCTGAATGATCCTTTTCTCTCCTCTGCCCTACCCGGCTTGGAGGTTTCCACTAGGGAGGGTCCTCTTTCTGGGTTGTTAAGGGTGATGCTTAAAATCGATCTGGGTGCCCCTGCCACCCAGCACCCAGCTGTCCCCACCTCCCAGGGGCCCCGGGTATACCGTCGCAGCATGCAAATTAATTTTACTGTTAGTCAAAGCACAATACACAGAAAAGCTGGATGGGCAGCTGTGGCTTTAAGAAAGAGAATGAGAATCATAAATATGTGACTTCAGAATCAACCCTTGCACGTCATGTTGGATTATGTGCAGCTTCTAGAAACTTCCATCAGCAGGAATGGCTCAGAGCTGAGGACAGACTCACAGGGTTCTTTCCTCACCCTCCCACTCATTTTACGAGTGAGGAGCCTGGGGCCCGAGGCTGTGGTTCTGGCCTGAAATCACAGAGCTCCTTTGTGGGTGGACTCCTAACCCCATTCTCTCTTGTCAGGTGACTCTGGAGATCAGAAATGGGGTGTGCACACATGTGTATGTGTCATGTGCATTTTGTAAATTTAGTTTTTCTTTCTTTATTTCAGTATTGTTTCATTATCTGATGTGTACATATCTTGCACATTTTTAAATTGTCATAAAATAAATGTAACAAAAAATTTACCATTTTAGCCATTTTAAAGTGTACAACTAAGTGGCAGCAAGTCCATTAACAAAGTTATGCAATCCTCACCTCCATCTAGTTGCAGAGCTTTCCCATCACCCCAAGTAGAAATCCCATACCTGTTAAGCAGGGACTCCCCGTTCTTTCCCATACAGTGCTTTTTTTTTTTCCTCTTAAATGGAGTGTGAAGAGCACAAAGGCAAATGTAAGGGTTCTGGAGTCGAAAGGCCGTGGCTGGGCCCTTTCTCGCCAGGTGCCCTTGAGGTCCAGAGAAAGCCCCATCACCTCCATCAACATCATTAAAGAAATGTGCTCGCTGCCATTTGTTTTGTGCATTTTGTGTGTCAGCACTTGATGTGTTTTGCTCATTCAGCTCTCACAGCTTCATGAGGTGGGCACTAATCGTACCCTCCAGTTTTTCAGATGAAAAAACTGAAGCCCGTATGGGTTGAGCAGCTGTGCAACCAGCCACTGGGACAGCTAGACCTTCCTCCTTAGCAGCCCCCCCCACCCCGCACTATGCCCCCCTCTCCCCATGTGGAAATAAGCCCCTCTCCATGCGAGAGGAGAGTGAAACACGCAAGTGGAGGCTTCGTGTGCACACAGCCTGGCTGGGCCACTGTTGGTCTCTGTGAATCTTGGCGGCCAGGCTGACCCCTCCAGCCACAGCAGGTGCGGCTGAGGTTGAACCTGGCGTGGGGGAAGCCATGGCAGTGGCCTCACAGGGCTGGACCTCGCTGGACGCCGGTTCCCTCCCCAGCAAAATGGCCAAGGCCACATCCAGCAATGCAGCCACTTCCACAAGCCCAGAGCAGCCCTGAGGAAGGGCCAGTGCGCTTTGAAGACCCTGCTCCGTGAAATCGTCACCCCAAAAAGAGATGATTAAATAGGCAACTTGCCACCACTGCGGCCTTCAGTTGATTGGGGGTGGCGGTGGTGGTTCTTGTTGATATTTTTCTTGGCTTTTCTTAAAGTGAATTTTTCTCCCAACTCAATTCAATTTTGTTCCTTTTGGTTCAATCCATCAATCCCCACTGAGCACCCACACAGAGCTGGGCATGGGTCTGGGGGCTGTGGCTACGGAGGGTGGATGGGCCACGTGGCTTCCGCTGCCCAAGGTGGGTGGGGAAAGAGACGAGGACGGGTACACTGGGGCTGAGGATTTGGGGTCTCGTGCACCCTCCTTCCCAGCCCTTCATATTACCTCTACTCAAGGAACTCCCATGCCCCTTTCCTTATCCTCTCCCCTTCCGCACTCTGTCCCAGGCCCTCCAAGTTCCTTAAGGCCCTGTGGAACCTTCTGGCCTCAGGTTGCCCAATCTTTGGGAGAGAATGGCACAAGTCAGAACTGGCAACGCCTCCTTCCCGCCCCCAGCCTCTACCTGTCCTGTCTTGGGTCATTCCTAAGTCCTTTGAGTTCTCGTACATGTTTCTCGTGGTCACCAGTGCCCTTATTATTTGTTCCAAGCAGAATATCTGGTGCCCAGCCTGCAGACATGCACAGGATTAAACTGGCTCAGCCCAGCATCGTGACACTCAGAGATGGGGACCATCTCCATCTCCAAAGAGCCAACACTTTTCAAGCACCTCAGAACTAGAGGGACAGCCTGGTGGGCCTGTGACCCAGCCTGAGCCCTCAGCTGTCCTGGCACATGAGGAGGTGGCCGGTTTCCCTGGAGTTAGGCTAGGAGTCCCCTGACCCTTCTTTGTCCCCTGCCCTGGTCTAGAACCTCTGGGGAATCGGAGCTCTCCATGGGGCTCGCTGGGGTCCTTGCTGCAGAGAAAGGAAGTTTGTCCTTGGTGGATAAGCACACGTCCCAGGGGGCCACCAGCTGGGGCCCGGCTGCTCAACCAGCGTGAACGGGACCAGGAGGGACCCATTCGGGTGGAGCTCACTTTGCACTTTTGAGATGGGCACAGACTCCTCCCTCCCTGCCCCCATGCACCCAGCACTCCTCATCTCCCCACCCGCCTCTCTCACCCTGCCCTCTCCTGCCCAGGATGGAGGAGGGCTGGAGAGAGAGGACCGTCGGGTCATCCCTTCTCCATGAGCCTTGCCGATGATGGCCCCCGAGCCTGCTCCTTGGGTAAAGAGCTATGGAGCTGGTTCCCGCCCCCCTGTTAGCAGACACTGCTCTCAGCTGCTTGGTGGGAGAATCAATTATGGTGCTTTGCCTTGGAGAGTTGGGGACGGGGTCTGGGAGGGGCACAGCTTGTCAGGCTAGAGGTGCCGACTTCCGCCAGACCCTGCGGCAATGCCCTTCAGCTGAGCCCCAGCAGAGCGAGACACATCGCCAAGTTCAAAGGGCCCCCACACCCCCCAGCCCACACCCTGCACTGCCGAGGGCCTCCAGAGCAAGTCTGCCGACCTACAAAATATAATACTCTCCCCAGGAGAGCCTTGTTGGGCACCGAGCTATCCGGAAACGGAGCCACTCTCCTTTGCTGGAGATGAGCTGTCATGTCAACTTGCCCGCTAGACTGCCAACAGCCCACCAGAGGCCACAGCCTGCAGCCCTCGGCACCCCCAGAGCCTGGCTGGGGACTCCAGGTGGGTGCTGAGGACACTTGCTGAGCAAATGAAGGGACAAGTAAACCGACGGTGATTATGTGCCTGTTAGGGATCGGAGCCGGACAGCTGTTCTGGGGCAGGATCGGGTCCTTCTGGAGTGAGGTTGGCTCTGGGGGCCCCACTAGGGGTACAGGTTCATCCCCACGTGGGCCCTTTACCACATTCTCCCCGTGCACTCAATGTCTCCTTGGTGACCCCAAACTCCACCCAGTTCACAGCATAACCTGCGCCTTCCCTCTGGTTCTCCAAGGCTGACTTTCTCCCGGGCCTTTCTCTGCAGGTCTCTTCAGGGCGTTTGTTCCTGTCTTTATTTAACTCCGTTTGAAGGGCAGAGGTCCCCCACCACCCGAAGCCTGTACCCCCATTTTTCTCTCCACAAACCACGTTGTTCTTCAGCAATTAAACTGGGACTTGCTTGTGTGACCCATGGAATGAAAAGAACGGGTGTCTTTAGTAAGACCCATTAGAGAGTGGATTATGCGAATGATTTGCCAGAAAAATCCCCTCTCAGAATGTAGACTGCTCCCAGGAACCACCGTTGGATCCCGGCTTGGCCCTTGCCCACCGCATCCTGGACTCCCTCCCGTCCCTCCCCAGCGAGGTGCTGAGTTACTTGATTATATGCCAGGAGCAGAAAGGTAAGCAGAAAGTGGAACACGGATTTATGAGTGTTTGTGTCCCCGACGATGTGCCAGGGCCGATTTATCAGCAGCAGCCATGTTGGCTCTTATTTATGGAGCATGTGCTACGTGCCAGACACTAGCAGTACATTACAGACTCAAAGCAGCTCCAGAAGGTCGGCATCCTGGTTCCTGACCTGCAGCTGGGAAACTGGGTGCTCAGAACGATGAAGCTGCACCCCCAAGGTCCTCCAGCAGGAGTTCACCGCTGTAAGCTTGAGCCCCCTGCCCACATTGTCCTGTGCATCTGGGGATGTGCTATTCAGACCACCCCTCCTTTTGGAACACGTGTGCCCCTCTTTTAACTCCAACGGCCAGAAAAATGAGTCGGCCACAGAGGCCTTTGTGCCAGAGGGCGGGGAGGAAACATGAGCTAGCCTGAGAGTTCAGGGGCGTCCGTGTTGGCACACGCCAGTGCTGTGGTTGCTGGGAGGGTTGTGGGGACAACCTAGACCCGGTTTTCCAGGAGGAAGCTTGGATGTCTAAGAAAACGCTCCATCCAGCACTTTATTCTTCCTGGGTTTTTCTGAACGAGCAGCTCCAGTGCTGGGCTCTAGTGTGTGAGCAGAGCACGTCCAATTGGCTCTGAGCGAGCGGTTGCAGTGGAACCCCCAGTGCCAGGGAGGTCCTGAGGGCCCCAGTCTGCCTGGCCGTGGTGCTTGTTGAGGGGCGAGTCGGCTCCCAGTGCCTTGCACCTCCGTTCCTGCAGCCCCTCTGGGAGGAGGGAAGGCGACATGGAGGGCACTGAAGGCCGCTTTAGAAAATGAAAGCCTGACCGTTCTCTGCTATGCTTGCTGTGTGACTGAACTTTATTAAACGTCCCATTCTGTGCTCTCTCCCTAAGGGGAACTGGAGGTGAGGGGCACCATTTTTTAAACAACAAATTAACTGTGGGCGGCTTAAATTCAATGTTTAATGATGATGACAACCTCGCTGGCAGAGGGGCTTCAATTTAAGTTATTTCCCCCCTTCTTTTTACAAGAACCTCATCTTCAGAGAGTAGGGAATGACAGCAGCTGTTTTGGAGACCCCAAGCCACTGTCCAGGGCCATCCGCGTGGTCCCTGAGGCATGGTGGGTCTAAGTGCGTGGCCCATCATAGGCCTATGGGTGGGGTCCCTCCACGGGGCTCCGCGGGGTGAGGGGAAAGGCAGGAGCCCAGCCTCACCCCAGGGTGCCCAGGCAGAGCTCGGTGGCACCTGTCTGACGGCCACCTTGGCGCTCCTTCCAGGTGATTTTGTTGGTCCTGCCCCATCGGGGAGCAGGGCACGTCAGCAGACCCCTACTCCCCCCCTACCTGCTGTGACTCCCCTGCAAGCCCTTGTGAAGGAGCTGACACTACGAATGCATGGCACCTGTCAGGGACAGTGACTTTTTGGGGCTGTGTCATCAGTTCTGTCATTTCAACTCTTCAACCACTTCATGGGGTGGGAACTATGATCATTTCCAGTTTGTAGAGGACAAATCTGAGGTTTGGAGAAGTGAAGCAGCTTACACAAAGTTCTGCAGCTCATGCCCTGCCGCCGTCTTGCTCTTGGCTGCTACCTGGGCTGAGCTTCAGCGGAGCAGGCCGGCGGGTCCTAGGAGCAAACCCACTGGACTTGTCCTGCCCACTAGCGGGTCTAACTCTGACCAGCTTTGGGCCCCAGATGTTAGCAGCCTTGGCATCTGTAGCCCCAACCCTCCTGTCTGTGTCTCACTGGTCCACCACCCTCTCTGACCTTCTGTGGCCGATTCTTCCACGCGGGTTGGATTTGCAATATCCCGATTAATGCTGGGCTTAGCCTGAGCATCTGGGGCCCAGCCCAGGCTAGCAGTTCCCATTCTCCTCTGCCCAGGACCTGCAGAACGCGGCGCGGACTGAGGTCTCCAGCCACAAGGACCGTCAGACAACCACCATCCCCACCCCTGTCTACAGTGCTTTAGGGAGACTGAGCTGTGCCGAGGGACTGTTGAATCGTCTTTCCTTCTTCAGGTTTGGTCAGGTTGGAAGCTTAGCCAGAGGAGGGATTTTCCAAGCCCAGCACAGCTCCTGAGGGGATCCACGATGGGAATGCCCCCGCCGCCAAGAGATCCAGAGAACCCCACACGGAGGTGGCCTGGGAAGCTGCCTGGGCCCAGCAGCATCAGGATGAGGCCGGGGCAGACATGTCGTCTCCCTGGAGAGCCGCAAAGCTGCTGCCCCGTCCCTCTGGAGCCCAGCTCGGGGTGGGGGTGTCTCCGCACATCCACAGAGGCCCCTTTGGCCTTCGCCTTTCCGGGAAGGAGATGCCGGCTTTCTCCAAATGCCTCCTCTCCACTTCAGGGCAGGTGCAGCTGCTGCAGAGGGGGCACAGTATCTGCCCCCACCCTGCCTGCCCACCCCCGTCCTGACCTCACACAGCCTCGCCCAGACCACAGAGGCCTTCTCCACGAAGCTGCTTCTGACCACGCCAGTCATGGTCCTCACGCCCCTAGAGCCATCCTCTCCAGCGCAAACTAAAGGGAGGCCACGCCTGAGCAATTCTGCACGGTGCCCAGCTGCACGTGCCGAGCCAGTGCCAGGCAGTCGGACCCAGACGAGTATTTTGGACCAAAGGCTCCAGGACACGGCTGCTCCTTTAAGGGGTATTTTGTCAGTTTTTTAAAAAAAAGACAATGAGAATCCTATCATTGGCTATGTTCCCCATTTTGTGTTTGCCACTGGTAAGTTCAGAAAGAAGGGAAAAAGGTGGGCCAACCTGGCTAGTTGCATTTAAAACCCCCATGGCCTTAGTTTTTTTAGTCTATCATTATTCCTCTGATCTTAATTTGCATCAACTGATGTTTCCATTTTATTTTTGTGATTATGCAAGTGGATGCAAGTCCTCCAGGGAACAAGATAGGAAAATAAAGTAAAATCGAACCATAGTCTTACATTGTTTTCCAGATTATTTCCTGATATGACAACCAGGTTAAGAGAGGACTAGACTTTACACTCCCGGGTCTCACAGCTCCCCTGGTGTGCTAAGCACACAGCATTCATTCATTCATTCATTTGTTCGTTCGTTTGCTCCATCACTGTTTACTGAGTCCCTACTGACCTGGGTCCAGGGGATACAGGGCTGCACAAACGGACATGGTCCCTTCCCCGCACAGCTCACGGTCTGTGGGGACACGGACACTTGTGACTGACTGGTTCCCTTCCCCTTGCTTGGTGTCCGATTGTGCTGAGGACGCTGATCTTTCTAAAGCAAGCTCCGGGGAGTGGGGCCCTTCTGACTATTCCCCGCCGAGCCCAGCGTGCACCATGTCCTCCTCAACACTCAGCTGGAGAGGAGCTCGGCGATGGCGGTGCCTGGGCGGTGTCCAGCCTGCACTTGGCAAGCTCTGGGCTCCCAGCCCTCTGGCTTCTTTAAAAGCTGCTGCTCTTGAGTATGGGGTCACCTGGGCCATGTTCACAGTCCCGGGGAGGGGGGCTGCCTCCCGTGCCCCTGTCCAAGGCCCCCGAGGGGAGCCCCCTGCCCTGGGGAGGGTCGCCCCGAGAGACCTGGGGTGTTCCCCCTCTCCAAAGTGGCGCGTCTGGACTGGGACATGGGCCCCCCGGCAGTGGCGGGATGTGGGGCCATCACTGCCTGGTCGTGCGGGGGCAGGAGGGAGAAAGGATGGCGGAGTCTGGGCAGACAGAGCCATTCAGGGCCAGATGTGTGGAGGATGCTGACGTCTCAGACGAGCATGTTTCGCATCAATAATTTAGACGTGCCCTCTCTCCTCTGGGAGACGAGCAGAATGTATCATTTCCTGTGCAAATTCCCAAGGAACCAACCTGTTCATTCCTTTAAGATTTTCAAAAATCTGTCTTTGTTAACCTACTGACAGACTAAAGTGGACAATCAGCCAAGAGTGCTGGGGGCTGGGGGCCGGGAAAGCTGCTCTGGAAAGTGCCTGGGGGTCTAGGGTCAGGGGAACATCATCTCGGACCCAGAAGCTCAGCCACCCCCGTTGTCCTCCCCGCTACTGGCTTCTGCCAATGCCACGAGGCAGACACCAGAGAACGCAAGTGAATTGCTCGAGTTTAATGCAATGGACAGAGAACCAGTTGTGAAATGACAGAAAAGCAATGAAGAAATGTCCATTTTGGGAAAAATTATGGACTGGCATGGGCATCTTTCTCCAGTTCCCCTAAAAGGGCCGAGGAGATGCTGGGGAGCTGAGCTTAGCGCTGGTAGCTGGTGCTTAATCTGCAGCCCAGGCAGGGACTGGGGTGGCTGTCAAATCTTTTCTGAGCTACTCAACAGCTCCTGCCTCGGTTTCCTCACCTGTACAGTGGGGGTGATAACAGTGCCTCTCTCTCTCTTGGCTTTGCTGTGAGGAGATAAGGCCTCAGTGCAGGGCTGGTCTGCCATGGCTGGGTGGGGGTGCTAAGAGCAGACACTGCTCACAGCAGGCCACACCCTGGGCTGAGGGTCTGACCCCACAGGGCAGGAAGGCAGGGACCCCCATGCCCCAGGGCACAGTGGAGGGAGGGGACATGGGAACAAACCCCAAACCCTGAGGAGACGTTTGCACCTCTTGGCCCTGATGGATAAAGAGCTGGCAGCTCCCTGTGGCCAGCTGGGCATCCTGTCCCTGGGGTCCCTCTTGGCAACTTCAGTGGGAGTCATTGCACCAAGATGCCTCTCTCAGAGAGGACACTCAAGCCCGAATGAGTGCAGCGTCCCTTCCCTGAGCATCGCCACACTCCCCAGCCTTAGCTTGTTTCCTAGGGAGGAGATAGGGACTGAACTGGGACCCCACAGAGGTCCGTGGATGTGCCAACCCCAGGAGGTGGGAATAGGTCAGTGCCGATGGACTTGGTTAAGAGGCGGTCACACTAGACTGGGGGGCCTCATCTACTAGGGCTGGTACACTAAGACGTGAGGGGAGCAGAGTCAGAGTCACAGGCAGACAATGGCCATGTGATGCCCTTCACAGGTCAGAGGGACGTGGCCACAGCCCAGGGACGCCAGGAGCCATCAGAGGCTGGGAGAGGCCGGGCAGGGGCGTCCCCAGAACCTTCTGTGGGCGCGTGGCCCTGCGACACTTTGATTTCCAACTTTCGGCTCCCAAACTGCGAGAGATGCATTTCTGTTCTTTTAAGATCCCTGAGTCTGTTTTGCTTTGACAAGGCAACCTCGGGGCAGGGAAAGATTTTACAAAGCAAACCCAGAGCAGCAGCTGTTACTGGGTCTGGTGGGCATCCAGGGTTTGGGGGCACGGGGCAAGCACCATTGCAAGCTTCTCCATAACCCTGCCAAGGAGGCGCTGCTGTCCCCAGGTCTGGGGCGGGAAGCCAAGGCTTCTTGAAATGGTCAGCCACTCCACGGTGGGGGGCCCGAGGTGTCACTGTTAAAGACATTTTTTTGGGGGGGGGGCAAAGCCGGATGGAGCTGCAAATGCAAACTGAGTGTTGACACACAGAGTGGGTTGGCACTGGCCTCACTCTGGCGCTCTGCAGGCTCCGTGCCCACCCGCCCAAGAGGATCCAGCCCTCCACCCCGCCAGGGTCTTACTCCCGGCCCCAGCACAGCCAGACCAGAGCCACCCTCCTTGTATCGGCCAAGTCTCACACGTTTTCTCTCCCTGATGCTGGTGATGGCCTCCCGGGACCACTAACCACCCGAAACCCTGCAAACCCATCTCCAGAGCTGCTATGAAGCCCAGGGGACCTGCCTCCAAAGTGTCCCTTTGCCACTTGGACTGTGGATTGCAAGCTGGGGTCTCTCTCTTTTATTCCCACCTCCATCCGCTCAGCCTCAGCTGCTCCTGCTGGGATTTTGCTCTTGGAGGAGGGACCCAAATGCATCCCCGTGGCACTCGGTGCCCCTGAGAGGCCACTGGCTCAACTTGATTCGCCCCTGCCAGGTGCCTCCAAAACACGGTGACTGCCGAGCAGTGACCTTTCGGCATGAACCCGTCTCTGTGCGTACTTTATCAACTGTGGGGTCTTCTCCCTCAAAGTGGAAGTGAACACCCGGCTTCTCTCGCACCCGCGTCCTGGGGAGTGTCTGCTCGCAGCCAACCTACATTGATGAGCGGCTAATCTGTGGCTTGTGCCTGTATTGATAGTTGGGTTTATTTAATAATAGATCGCTGCTGTCTCCCCCAGTTCTGTGCACTCAGAAAGTCTTTGCCGAGACGGAAATGTGATAAATTGTGAATGTGTTCATGCTTACGTTCCTGAGGCCTCAAGGCCAGTGATCAGGACTTTAAATAATAACAGCAAAAATAGCTTTTGTTCCGGGAGGAGCCTTGAACAAGCCCAGTTAAATACGCAGATCCCCGGATGGTGGGTGGGGCCTGCTTCGGGGTGGGTGACGCTGGAGCAGGACTGGCTTCAACAGACACAGGTGTTGGGGCACAGGGTCCCACACTGTGCCCTTGTTTTGGGGACATCTGATTTGTGAAAGCAATAAAGCAGAGTTGAGGTAAACATGAAAGCATTCCTGGCCTCCTCGGTGGCCCTCGGGCTTCCCTCCCTGCCTCCCTCCCTCTTCCAGCAGCACCCCGCCCTCCCCCCCTTCTCCGTTTTTTGGCCCCAGCCTCCATCCACCCCCCCGCAGCCCCCCTGGACACTGTCCCCTAGGCAGCCGAGCCAGGCCACTTCAGACCCTGTGCCTGCAGAGAGCTGACCATCTCCCTTGCTACAAGCCTGCTGCAGCCGGGGAAGCTGGCTGATTCAGTGCCCCCACCCCAGAACCTCTGGGCACCTCCCTTCCCCCCTTTGCATCACCCCCACTGCCCTGCCCAAGGTGCCTGCAGATCCCATCCATTCGCCCCCTGCACACCTTTTGCACCTGTCTGCTCTCACCACCCACAGACGCAGTTGGTTTGGCTCCTGCATCTCTCCCCGAAGCACCACCCAGCCTGCACCCTCCAACCTGCCCCAGGGACCTGTCAGCCCCCGGCCCATCTCCACCCACCACCCCAGTCAGCTGTCTCGCAGATCTGACCCCACTGTACCCCTCGAAGTCTGCCCCTCAGCTCTTCCTTCACAGATCTGCCCCAAGGTCAAGGATTACTTCTTGTGGTTCTCCCAGAACATGCGTTCATGCTTCCGGATCTTTCCTCTCCCTGCTTGACCAGATCCACCCCTGTGCCTCCACCTGATGAACTCGCACACAGCTGTTAACCATTGGCTGCAGCTGATCCTCGTCCTGCGGTCTCCGTGGAACGTGCTCCTGTGGGTGGACGCTGGCTCCTTGGTGCCACGTTCTGGTGTCACGTTCTCTCCCAAGAGGGCCCCGCGGCCCTGGGCTCCCTCCCCCTGCTCTGGCCTGTCTTCTCCAGTCCTTTTGCAGCTCCGTTCTCTTCTAGTTGGTAACTGAGCACCAGAGAGTCTGGGGGTGCCATCCAGGGCTCCCTTCTCTTCACCGACTTTACTTGCCCCCCATGAGGCTTCCTCATGGCTCTGGCTCCCCCACTTTCCAGCTGCTCATGAGGCCGAGTCCACAGCTCGCTGAGGTCCCCACGGGCCAGTCTGGCTCAGCACCCCCAGCCTGGCGTCTTCACGTGGGTGTCTCCCAGCTCCTCAAATCCTATACGTCCGAGATACAGGAGCTTTTCCCGGAAACCTGGGCCTGTCACGGCGATCCCATTTCAGTAAATGGCACCAACAGCCTCCGGGTGACCACGTCACCTGGGAGCCATTTGGACTACCCTCCCACCCCATCCCCGTTAGCCAACGGTCACTGGTCTGCCAGTCTCACCTCCAAATGCCCCCCAAGTCTGCTTCTCTCCTCCTCCAGGCCCTGGGCCCACTCCACCCCCTCCCACCCGGGACACGGCGACGGCCTCCCATGGCCCCTGTGCCCACCCATCTGCTCTCCACCAGAGTGCCAGGGTGAGACTTTCAAAACGCAGATCTGACCACGGTCCCCTGACCCCTGCTCTCCCTGCTTCCCCAGTTAAAACCCTCTCTTAGCTTCCTGCTGCTCCCAGGAGAAAGACTTAATTAACTGACCGACAGGTCCCTCGGCCGCCTCGTCTTGCCCTGCCTTGCAGTCTTGTGCTCCCATGTGTGCCCCTCTTCAGTTTCCAGATGGAGCTGCTTTACCCCCCTGCTTGCCGAGCTCTCCCCGACCTCAGCTGGCACCTCCCGAGCCTCTGCCCCATTTGGGGCCTCCCAGGCTCTGCCCATCGCGGCACTTTGATGACTCTTGGATCCATCTCTTTGTCCCCTTCTGACCCCAGGCTTTCAGGAGCAGAGACCCCATGGGGTTGTTCACCCCCACATAGGGAGGGGGTGCCACAAATATGTATTGAGTGAGCAGTCTGAGTTTCTGTGTGCAGCTTTCCCAGCCTCCCTGGCATCGGGTCCTCCCCTCCTGGCCTCACTGCTTGGTTCCTGCTGCCACGAGGATGCCAATGGGGTGCTGTGGGGCTGTACGCAGGGTGCACCCCGTCCCCCATGGGGCCAGCCCATCTACTGGGGACATGGGTGCCTGAATGCACGGAGGAGTCCTGGCCCACCCGGCAGCCGCAGCTGGACGCAACCTGCTTCTCATCACTGCCCTCTCCATGCGGTCTCTGCCCTCAGGAATCCCCTTCTCTGGCACCTGCCCGGGTCCTCTCCCAGGTGCTCCCAGCTCCCACCCCTGCCTCTCACCCCACTTCAGACCCCGCACAGTGGCTGTGCTCTGAAAGCACCGTCGTCGTGGGGAGAGTCATGCAATCCCCACCCCACCACAAAGCCCCACTGCAGGCCCAAGCCCTAAATCCACAGTTACTTGGAAATGGGGCGGTTAAGACAGAAATAGGTGAGTGGACACGAGGTCAGGCGTGAGCCTGGGACGAGCGGGTCCTCATGAGTGGGGGGCAGGGGGTTCACGTGGCAGCGAGGCAGGAAGGCCTCTCCCTGGGTTTCGGGCCTCTGGCCTCAGAGCTGTGGGAGAACACTGCCGGGCTGTGGCTTTCAGCCCCCGGGTGTGGGGCTCTGCTGCAGGGTCCCTGGAGACTCAGGCCCCTGGGCCTCTCCTCCTGCCGTCTCCACCCCAGGTAGGGGGCTGTCCCCTCATCCAGGCGGGGCTGGGGCACAGCACTCGGACCTCTGGCCCCAATGGACTGAAGGGTCTCCCAGTCCTTCCTTCCTTCCTTCCATCCTCCCTCCTCTCGTCCTTCTCCATCCTTGCCTCCCACTTCCCTCCCTTCCTTCCTTCCCTCTGTCCCATCACGCTTTTCCTGATGCTGCAAGCTAAGGAGGTTATATTCACACTCTCACGTGCAGTGAAGGGCAAGCAGCAGTGGGTTCCTGGAGAACTGGAAGGCCTCACTCCCTCGCAGACCCTCTCCCCACCTCCTCAGGGCTCTGGCTGGGAGTGGGCTCCTTTCTTGCAAAAAGAAGAGAATTTTCTAAACCCAGGAGCCCCCTGTGGGCACTGGGGGAGGAGACTCCCCTCTCCGCAGCCTGGAAGCCCCCCTGGGCCTCGGCCTGCCCTCTGAGCTGAGCGGGAAGCTCCGCGAGGCCTGTCTCAGAGCCACCCTCCGGCCTGTGGTGCCACAAGGAAAAATGAATGCTGAGGCTGACCAGGCAGGTCTCCGGATCCTCCCCTCCCAAACCCAGCAGATCCTGGTGGGCACAGACGCACCCCAGAGGGACACAGTCCCGCACCCCCCAGGTGAGCACAGCCAACGTTCCTAAGAGGGGGAAAGTCAGATGGAGCCAACTCTACTCCCTCCAGCCTGCACCCCAGACACAAAGCCAGGGGAGGACTCAGATTAATTTAACTTTTAATTGCATTCATTTAACAAGATTATCTAGCGGAGGTTAAAAAAAACCTGCCTCCTCCCCCTGGATCAAAAAAAGCCCTCTCTTTACCTATTTATATCCAATATATACATAACAGAAATGAACATTTCTTTATGGACCATTAAAGATTTAATGTTTAATTTATAGCCACTTTCTCCAGCGGGATGTCCAGGCACAATGTCAACATTTTTAATTAAATGATTTTTTTTAGCATCACAAAGAAAGATAGATACTTTAAAAGGCACATTTGAACCAGTTAGCAAATGCCCTGAGCTGCTTCTCTGGAAGGTGTCTCTGGTTAGAGACAGCCCTGGAGGAAGGGGGCATTTTTGGATTTTCCCAGCACAGGCCCAGGTCATTTACCGTCAGCCGGGTTGCTGGTCCCCGCTATGGAAGCCGGGCACTGAGGCTGAGCCCCGAGCCGTGGCCTCTGTCATCTGAGTGCCTGGCTTCCCTCCCTCATGGGTCATCATTGAGGCAGCCCAGTGAGGCCGAGTGACCTGCCCCAAGCCACAGGGGACAGATACGTGGACGGGGAACCCACACGGACATCAGGTCGGAGTCCTGAGCCCTCGCACCTTCCTCTTCCCCACCTGGCTGGCTGAGGAGGCACAGGAAGGAGCCTTCTCCATGACGTTCATCAGACTTCTTCTGAGTCATCAGTGACCTGGGCCTGGGCCTGGAGCTGCGCCGGGGTGAGGGACATGAGCTCACCATTGCATCTAAACACCCAGGACATGGTAGAAGCCCAGAGAGCACTGTTCATGAAAAGGAGGGTGACTTTCTAGAAGGTTCTCAGTTACTCTAGCTTCAGGGAGCAGGGGCCCAGGGTTCTGGAGGAGGCCAGCTGCTGCCCGGCTCTGTTTGCTCCTCTCACATGACCCTGACACTCGGAGGCGTCAGGCAAGGAATTTCCTTCCCCGCCAGAGGTCCTCTGAGGGATCCCACCCCACCTGGGACATGCAGCGCTGGGCCCAGCCTCGCAGCCACCTGGCTGGATTCAAGAACGCTGACCTCGGGACACCCCTGGGTCACCAAGGCTGTGGGCAAAGATAGGCCAGCCATGTCCGTGCAAAGCCAGCCAGCCCGGCACGGGTCACTTCTGTTACTGTTTGGGGGGGGGGAGCTGAGAGCACCCTGGGAATGCACTGTGGGATGAATTGCCAAGGACACGGCCACTCTGGGTCTCCCTGTGGGCTGGACGTTCTGGGGAAACGACAGGGTTTGCTGGCTGGCACGGTGGACAGTGCCAGGGTTACACCTTCTCCGTTACAGCTCCAGGTGGGGCCTGGACAAAGACCCATGAGGCCAGAGTCCTCTGCCCTGCACAGAGACCGTGAGCCGGGACCAGGGGCAGACCGCCTTGCTGTGAGACCGGAGCAGACCGTGCTGACTTCCTACCCCAGGCGCTGCATCTGCTCCACTCCCTGCAGGTGTCCCCTCTGAACCGTGACCCTTTGCCAGGTCCCAGCCCAGCCCCCATCCCTCCCAGCCAGCCTCGTCCTGGTCTTGTCCCCAAGACAGCAAATGGGCAGCCGGGTGGCCGTGTGCTCACGTGTGCATTGGGTGATGGGTGGGGGGGTCATGAAGAGGTGCACAGAGCGGCTCGAAGGGGGTAACAACGACACTGCTGAGGACACCTGGACACACTGCCATCTCTCCTGCTATCAGCAGCCAGAGAGAGCAACTCAGGGGCCATGACCCCCTCTCCCCCTCTTTCACTACTTCCTCAGGGCGGAGCTCCCTCCCACCCTCAGTCCTCAGGGGCAAGGGCAGGTTCACTTGAACTCGGGTGGAGGTTAGAGGCGGCCAGCAGCCGAGGCCTTGGCTGGGCTCCCCGCCCTCCCTGGTGATCGCCTCCCCTCGGGCGGGCTCTGGAGAAGCTGACTCAGCACCTCAGCAGCCAGGGCAGTGCGGGTCAGCAGCAGTCACTGGGAGGAGCCAAAGCTCCGTGGCTCAGGGGCAGCACCCCTGGATTCCCCTCCTCTCCATCCTGAGAGACCCTGAGTGGGATACCCTCCCGGGGAAAGCAGGAGCCACTGGGGTGAGGACTGAGTCCAAACCAAGCCTCGAGACTTTTGATCTTGCACTTGGCAGCTGGCATCTGGGTCCTTCTCCTTGCAAGAGCAAAGGACAAGCTCAGTGTTGTCCTGGGGCTGAGGCCCTGTCCGCCTTCGAGCTCCTGCTTGCCACCCTCTGGGAATTTTGGGAGCCATCTCCCAAAGCTGTCAACCTCCTCCATGTAGGTGGAGTGGCTGGTGAAGCCCCAGACGGCGTTTTACTCCTCCCTAGCCCCCCAAGGGAGGCTCCCCGCACCCCACCTTCCTCCACCTCCGTTGACAGTTGAGGTGGAGACTTACGGTTCCCTCTTAGCTCTGTTCTTTCCTGCGGGGAGGCAGGCAAGTTCGTCTCTGGGGCTTCTATTCCCATAAACCAACCCTTCATTTCTCATGTGAATCTACTTTAATTACAACGCTAAATAATGAGAAGGAAATATTAAAATAAGAAAAAAATCCCTGTACGAAGCAAGTTTGCTTGTGCTGGCCACCGGCTCCGAGAGCCAAGGAACAGAGGAGGATGGCACTGTGCCACCCTCTAAAAGCATGAGTGTCACTAAATCAATAATTCATTTACTTTAATGAGATAAGTACTTTGAAAACTAATTGCAAACCTGCTCCATTTACTCCGACCCGTTTTAGCCCTTAATGTAAATCGCAGAACCACCGCCGCGGGAAGAAGAGCCTGTAGGTGGAAGACACTGTGTCATCTCCCCCCTACCCTTCTCGGAAAGAGGGAGACGGTCTCCACCCAGGTGCCTATCCACCTCGTCACTAGGCCTGCCCAGCGGGGAGGGGGTAGGAAGCCCCCTAATACGCCACACCCTGAAGGCGAGGGTTAACTGGCATGGACTCACCATGCCAGGGGACAGACGCTGGGAACCTGAGATGCACCAACACACGCTGGCAATCAACCATCCCAGGGTCTTGGAGGCTTTGCCAGCCCGCAGGTGAGTCCCTGAGTCAGCGGGGGCTCCAAATATCTGCTCCCCAAAGCCCCGAGCCTCAGGAGGTTCCAGAGAAACCTGTGTGGGGATGAGCTGTTGTAAAGGACAATTTCCAGTTCACAGATTAATGCTTGGCAAGTGACATCCCTCGGGCTCCTGCACACAGACCCAGAACCAGGGAGAGGCCCCAGGTAGTCGCTGCTCTGGGTAGTTGGCTGCCTCATGGCTGATGGCATGGCCAGCATGGAGCTGTGGGCACAACTAGCAGAAGCCTGGAGAGGAGTACCCACCAGGAGGTGGCCAAAGAGCTGCAGAGCCCGCAGTGTCCGGAAAGGGGACCTGAGTCCTTCTCAGTGGCCTTCATTCTGTTTCAGGCAAAGAAAAGCAACGATGGCACATTTTTACAGCTTTTTATCTTGGGGAGCCCCAACTCATTCTCTCTCTCTCTCTTTCTCGTTTCTGGTCTTACTGGAACTAGATACCAATTCCTAAATATTAATCATGTTTGCTTCTTGAAATTCTCAGGAAGAGTCCAGATGGGTAGAGATCACGTCTTTAAACACCTTGGAGAATGCAGAAGAACCTGCTTTCAGTTTGCTGCCGGATTGTCTGGGTTCTGCTCTGAGTCCCCTGCACAGAAAACTCAGATCAACAAAGCCAGTTCTCAGAGCTGACTGGGTGCAGGAAGTGTTGCACTTTTAGGCAAAGTTGAAGCACTCAGAGCTGCCTCCAATGACACCCCATAGACTCAGTGAGGAAGTATCTGAAACTGATTATGTCTGAGCCTCACCCCCACTCACCCGTCCTATGCCACAGCAAGAAGCAAAAAGAGAGGATAAAATCTCCACTCACTCAGAACCCCAGGGGCACAGCTATAGACCAGTCCATCCTGAGCCCCAAGAAGGGGCGAGGCCAGCTGGGGCCCGCTCGGGTCATTGCCTAAATGGAGCCAACAGGCTTTCCCCAGGCGGAGACAGAGCCAGGGTCACTAATGACACTCACAGGTCAGATCCTGGCCAGATTAAAGAGCTTTAGAGTCTTGGGGCCAAAGGGGAGAAGGGTGGGGACTTGGTGAAATCCTTCTCAGTTGTACCAGGGAAGAGAGATGGGCAGTCCCTTTGGGAGGTCAGGGAGTGGCTTCCCAGAGAGGTGGAAGTGGTCAGGTGGCTTCCCCTGGGCAGGCGAAGCTGTTTCCTGGGTCCCAATCCCACCTCCTCCTGCCCCTGCTCACTGACTGGCCTGCTGATTCCACAGGAGGGTCTCCAGGCTGTCTCTGGGTTTAGGTAACGCATGTGGTGCATATACCTGGGTCTCCCTGAACTTGGCCAGGCTCTCACAGTCTACCTGTTGGAACCAGGGTGGGGAGGGGTAGCTGCTGCTCAATGCCCTATTTAAAGACACCATGTCTCCAGCACCTGGTTGAGCACAGGCTGCACTTTTCAAGTGGCTGCAGTTGGTTTTGCAGAGTTGCTCATCACTTGCAGTTATAGCTCCAAGTCATTGCTCAAAATCAGAAATGTCAAAATTCTCTTTCCCTTGTAAATTCTGCACATTGGGCTGAACTGTCTGTAGGAGCGAGAGTCAGGGCGGTGATGTGTGCTAAGTGCAATTCTTCCATAGTTGCGCTTTTCCCGATAGCCTGAGTGAGCTGGCTGGCACAGCCTGAGATCCATGGACTCAACTCCAGGGTCTGCATCCTCCTTGCGTAGGAAGGGGTGCAGGAGAGGGTGGGTGCAGTGTGCGGCCCCCAGGGGAGTCTGCCTTCAGCTGGGGCCTGCAGGTGTGCAGTGAGATCATGTGTTCTGGGTGCATGGACCACAGGGGCTGGCAGCAGGAAAGATGGGGGCACCGTGGAGGGTCATCCCCCAGGAAAGTCACCCACACTTTGAAGAGAAGCAGCCAAGTAACAAATCAGCCTTATGTGGGAGGCTCAGCCTGAGCAGGGAAAGGGAAGAGGGAGGCTTTGGGGGCCATGGAGAGAGGCTGCTTTGGGATTTGGACGAATCCTCAGTTGCCACACAGGAGGGGCTGCCTCCTTCTGGGCACACGTTAGAATAAACACATTTCCCTGGGCCAAGCAGGGGGGGCTGACATGGCTATCCTGAGCTCCCAGAGAGCCGAGGAGGGGCAGAGATGGGGCTTGGCTTGTGGGCCCCCTGGCTGCTCCAACTGCTCAAATCCGGGATGCCTCTAGGAGAGCCACCTTGGGTCCAGCAGGGCGTGTGTGTACTGGCAACCTGCTCTCCTTGGCAACCCGCTTGGAACTCTGTACACGCCAATCTGTGCATCTGGGGGACCCGTCCTGGCGGCCAGGTCCCCTGCAGGCACAGGTGCCCCGGGCCAGGGCTAAGGGTCAGCAGGCAGATGGCTGGAGTGGCCTTAGGCCTCAAGGGGAGAGCAAACCTTCCACACTGGGCTCCGGCCAGCGGCTGCCAGCTCCAAGGAGATCATTAGCGGGAGGAAGTCTGCCAGGTATGCAGGTAAACATGCTGGAGGTGGGGGGCTGCAGTGGGATCACACACCACCTTGATTCTTTGGCCGGTCGGGAGAGTCAGAGCTGAGGGGCTTGTGCAGGCAGGTGAGACGGGCCCTTCCCATCCTGCAAAGGGTCGAGCATTACATACACACACACTCCCTAACTGCCAAACTGCCCTTCATTGGGGCTTGGCCCAGCGTGGGGCGCACAGGGGGTAGGAGCTGGGATGAGAACTGCCGGGGGCTCCCAGGGGGAGACTCTGCTGCTCATTCAGCTCCCCCACCCCCAAGTCCTGCAGTGGATCCAGGCCAGTCTGTGGCCTCGGTTTCATTCCATCCCGCATGCCTGGCACCCCAATGGAACCCCCAGATGGGGTCCTACTCCCCCTCACACCAGCCCTCTGGAGCTAGGACCCTAGGGTGGGAAAAGTTTGCAAGGCAAGGGCCCCTGGGAAGAGCTGCCACCTGCCCACAGTGGGTGCTGAGCACGAGGCCAGTGCCCCCTGTCCTGTCCCAGAGAGCAGCTGGCAGACCCCCTGGGACACACGGTCCGTCTGCCGGGAAGAGGTTGCCAAGGAGGGAAAAATGGACATGAGAGGATTTTCAGAGCTCATCACAGATTCTTGCCTAGAAAAACTTTCCACTCCTTCCCCAGCTCCAGCTCCACAGCCCGCGGCCCCTCCTGCCCTGCCCCACCCACCCCTCTACCCCCCGGATGTCCTGCCTTCTCGGGGGGCTCTGCTCCGAGCCCTCTCCTGCCCCAGCCTCCCCTCCCTTCCCTCAGGTCTTCGCTCGGAGGGTGGGCATCACCTCCATTAAAATGGCTGCTTCACCCCCGGCCCCGCAGCCCTGCCCCACTCCTTGGCACACAGCCCCCCACAAGCACACAGGGACTTACTGGTCGGCTCATCGAGTGCTCGTCTCCCCCAACACAAACTTCAGAGAGATTCCTGTCTGTTTGGACACTGATGTGGACACTGGTGTGTCTCTGAACCCAGGACAGAGCCCAACACAGGGAGACTCAGTCAGTATTTTGGGGTAAATGAAGGAGGCTTGAGCCCCGCTGAAGAGTATGCACTGGCTTTCTTCTCTTTCTTTCCTTTTTTTCTCTCCTGAGACAATACTTGGTTTGCTCTGGTAGAAGGCGGGACCATCAAGAGCAGACGGCGAAGGGGGGAGGGCCCAGACGCTGGGATGGTGGACACCCTGTCGCCAGACTCCACAGAGCCCCCAGACGGTGCTTTCCGAGAGACGAGGTGCGTCCGGCTCCTGTGGGAGCCTTCAAATGCAGACCATGATTTGGCAGGCCTGGGATGGGGGGGCTGGGAGCCTGCGTTTCTCTCGGGTGATTGTGGATACTATGGGGGCTCAGCAGAGATGCGGCCCCTAAGCAGGGGCTGCAGACTTCCACTTACTCTGTTCTGTTCCGTTCCACGTGCCCAGTTTACAGGGCAGGGTGGGCTGAGGGTCCCTTGGGTGCTCAGTGTGGAGGTGAAGTTCAAAGGCGCATCCATCCCAGGCTTCCCTGGCCCTTCCAGGAGGCCCCGAGGCGGACCCCTCCTCCCTGCCCTGAGGGCCCCCTCCCCGCCGGGTCTTGCACTGTGGCTGTGCCCAGGCTGACCCGGGGTGGGGGCTGTGGGTTTGTTTTTGATGGAGACTGTGGAGGAGAGAAGTTTAAGAGAACCCGGGATGTCCACAGAGCCTCACAGGGACCCCAGCCGCTTCTCAGCACCCCCAAACTTCCAGTTACTTTGAAATTCCTTTGGTCTGCTGGGCTGTGCACTAAACTGAATCACCTGCTTTGGGGCCGCTGCACACGGATCAGGGCTGCAGGGGCATCTCGTGGCTAAACCACATGGGCCCCAGTCGAGATTGCATCAGCCCTGAGCCTCAGCCCCAGGCGGGGGCCCCTGGCTCCAGGGACCCACACATTTCCCTGTGATGCCCACCTGGCCGCTGTCCTCTGAACAATCAACAGGGAGGTCTCAATCCAGCACACAGGGACAAACAGGCCCAAACTAAATCAGGCCAATGCAGCCGTCCATTCAGAGGGCAGGACCCCCAAATCCCTGTTCCATTCCTGAGAGGTGGAGTCATGGGCTGCAGGGACGGAACCGGGCTGCAGGCCACCCCCGGGCAGGTTTATTTGTGCCTGTGATGGGGAGCGGCCTCTGGGGCAGGGTCCGAGCTGCAGATTCTGTTCCTGCCCCATCGCCCCCACACAGGGATGGGATCTGCACCCACATGGGGCAAGATGGTTGGGTGAAGATGGGCCCAATAAAATCATCTCTTCCCCTTGGGTGGAGAATCACCCGCGTGCCTATGGCCATAAGCGAGGGGTAGCCCCGGCAGAGAGTCTCCTTCCCGGTCCTCAGCCTCGAAACAGCAGCTCCAGCCCCTTCTCCTTTTGGGTGGCCTGGCTGCAGAAGCGCCTGGAGCACACCCATTGGGTGTCAGCAGCCCTGGGCCCCAGGGAACGTGCCTGGCCTCTTCTGGACGGACTCTGGCTGGCTGAGCAGGCTCAGGTCTTCCGCGCAGGCAGGGTGACAAGCCCAGGGCTAAGGAAGTGTCCCCAAGAAGCTCAACCAAACCCTCCTCCGACCCACACGGGTGCAGCCGGGAGCTTCTGGCTCCTCCGTCTTGCTGCCACCCTGCTGGGCCTTGGAGGGCTTGTGGTTCTGGGGACATTAAAGCTGGCGGGAGAATGCAGCGCGGTGGACTTTTTCATGTTTTCTTTTCTATTTCCCTCTCCCGGTCTGGCATTTTGGAAGGTGGCCAGTACTTTTAAGGAGCGATCCAAGTGAATGTTGCTATTTTATGGGCACTTTGTAAATTCCGTGGCGCTTTAAATTTATGTTATTTATTCTGAACATGGAAAGAAAGGCATGCAGACTTTCTGCTGACACCAGGGCCTTCTTTTCTTGGTTCAGTTTTCACCTGTTGAGGCAGAGCTGGGTGGTCTGGCTGGAGGAACTTGGCACTGCCCGGCACAGAGGCTTGGAGAGGAGGCAAGGGCTGCTCAGACTCTTTGTGAGCTACCCCCTCCTGCTTCCTTGGGTGGCCAGGTGAGACTCACCTGGAAGGTAGGACAAAGGCACCCGATGCCACCATGTGCCCTTGCCTGGAACCTAAGCTCCGTAAGATCCAGGACCTTGCCTGATCCCGGGGCCCAGAGTGGTCCCTGGAGCAGCAGATGCCAGTCGATACTTGTTGGATGACAGCACACGTGCGTGCCCGCTCTGGCCGGAGCTCAGTTCTGGCCGGGCCATCTTCCCAGTTCACCCCACCTGGCTTGGTTTCTGGGCTCTCAGCAAGTGGGGACACAGGCGACATTTCTCCGGTTAGCGAGTTATGTTCATGCCACTGGAGGGTAAGGCCCCGGGGACTGGCCCTGCTTCCTGGGCTTTGTCTTGGGAGGATTCTGTCCTGGAGAAACCAGGCATTAATGATTTGCTCGTCACCCCTGCCCTGCAGGGCCTCAGTCCAGGAGAAGGCGGCTTTGTGGCAACAAATAAAATCAACGTGGACGCTGACTAGAGTCAGCGCATGCAGCAACTGCTCAGAGCAGACCTCAGGCCATCTACTCAGCAGGCCCAGAGCACTGGGACGTCCTGCTGAGCCAGGCAGATGCAGACCTGGGCCCCGCTGCTCAAAGGACCAATGCAGAAAATGAGCTGTTCCAACACACAGAACCCTCTCCCGGCTCCTCTGCTTGCAGAAATGCTTCAAATGCAACCCCGTTTCATGAGCCTGCTGTTAGGTTTTTAAACTTAATGGCTGTTCCCTTCCCAAAGTTGGACCCCGGAGGTCCACTGTTTCTGTCTTTGCACGTTTCTGGCGAGCAGTGGCCACCAGGAAGCCGCAGCCTCTCACGTAGCGAGGGTTTCAGTCTCCCCTGGCATTCCCTCCCCTAATAGTCTCTCACAAAGGGCCTCGTCAAAAGCTTTTTGAGAACTCGGGCAAATTATGTCTGCCGGGTTCCCAGGATGCCTGTAATTTGATTAACTTTTTAGAGCACTCTGGTGAGTTGGGCAGCCCAATTTCCCTTTAGTTACGTGGAGCCATTTGACCTCATTACCTCCGGGCACAGGGTCTGTAATTTCCAGGGTCTTCCAGCTGATGCCAGCCACTTTCTAATTTCCAGAGAGGGCTTAGGTTCCCGAATCCCTTCAAGATCACTGCTATTTTATACTTTCTAATTCCATTAGGTGAAGCCTCTCCTATTCCAGAGATTTACTGGGCTGGGGTTTCTCAGGTAAGCCCATAACCTGCTTCCTGAGTGCCACAGCTGGGGCAGGGAGTCCATTCGGGGAAGAGCACAGCCCCTGCCTCCTGCCCCCAAGGCTCCAGATAATGTTGGATGGCGATTCAGAGCTGGCTCGGGGTGCCCCCTCCTCACAGACCCCCCATCACAGCTCAAGCCAAAAAAGCTCATGGTAAAGCATCCAGCCTGTTTAAGCAGCAGGGACCGAAATTCATGCATCATGCAAATCCACGTGAGCCCATCCGCGTTGCCAGGCCTTCACACCAGAGTGGGCTTTTCCAACAGGGCCGCTCCCCCAAGACCCCCTGCCACCTTGGCCTTCTGCTGGGATGGCCCCTGCCCTCCTCCCTGAGGTTTCGACTTTCTCTTCAACGTGAACAGCAGCCTGTCGTCCCGGGGCAGAGACAGGCTCGAATGGAGCTAGCTGGCTACCCCATGCACCACTGTCAGGGTCCCGGCCCCCCGAATTAGCAGGGGGGTGTTGTTGGCTGTTGCCGTTGCCTCGAGGACACCTCGGCCCCTTTCAAGGACGCATCCTCACCGTGGCGGTGTGGCCACTATCTCATCTTACTCTCTCTAGCTTTTTATTTTCCAGCTGAAGTTTGTGCTCCTGGCTGGCCCGTCCAGATGTGCTCCCTTGATCCCTTGCTTTGTCAGGATTGTTCCCCTGAGTCGAGTCCTCTCTGTTCTTTCACTGGGGGCTCTCGTTTGCCATCGTCACAGATGTGGCTGTTTGGCTCCAGTCACGTTATTTGTGACCGCTTCGAGTAGAAGGGGGCTCACAGGACTGGACATCGCCCCCCAGACGTCATGGGTTGGGGTCACAGTCTCGGCTCCATGTCCACGGCTTCATGGTCTCTGGAAAGTCAGCTGACCTTTGGGTCTTAAAGGTCTCACCTTGACCTTGAGGCTTGGGACAGCTGGTTTCCGAGGCCCCTTCCAAGGGTGAAAGGCTGGGATGCCGAGTGGTAGTTCTCCTCCTGCCCTTTATGGGGGAAGACGTGATGGGCTCACGGTCTTGCTGTTTGGGGACCTGGCTGACCAGGGAGAGTTGGAAAGGGTGGAGACCTGGGAGTATTGACTGGCGGGTGTAAGGGCTTGAACGGTGTCCCCCCACCCCAAATTCGTGTCCCACCTGGAACCTCTGAATGCGACCTTATTTGGAAATAGGTCTTTGCAGATGTGATTAAGGATCTTGAGATGAATTCATCCTGGATTTAGAGTGGGCCTTAAATCCATGACTGGTGTCCTCATAAGAAGAGGAGAGGACATGGGGAAGAAGGCCATGGACCAGAGGAGGGGCAGACTGCAGGGACACGTCCACAAGCCAAGAACACCAAGGATGACCGGCCAACACCAGGTGCTAGAAGACGCCAGGAGCAGACTCTCCCTCGGGGCCTCTGGAAGGAACCAACCCAGCCAACACCTTGATTTTGGGACCTCCGGCCTCCAGAACTATGAGAGGACAAGTGTTTGGTGTTTTCAGCCCCCCTACTTTGTGGGTCATTTGTTACAGCAGCCCCAGAAGACAATGATAGCAGGTGAAGAGGAGGAGAAGCTGGGAATGCTTAGAAGCAGGAAAAGAAGGAAGGAAAGATGGCCTCTCTGCAGCTTAAATTCCTAAGTTTGGGACATGCCTTCCATTTTTCATCTCTTGATTATAAGAGTTCAACCTGCACTGTCAAAAATGCCATCCTTTTGTGAATTTTCCTTTCCCCCAGGCAGTTTTTAATCTCCCCAATCATCCATTTTCCTCTCCCATTTCTTGAAAAGCCTCGTCAACACACATTCAAGTAGCCCATGAGTTACACTGGCATCCACCATGGGTGCAGATGCTCAGGGTTAGTGGGGTGCTACACGCTGACCCCCAAATTGTAAAATGAAACCCCCTGACTGTTTCCCAGATCGCCTCCCATTCCTTTTCCAGAAACGTCTCTTATTAAAAAGTTCTTCCCTGGGAATGACTGAGATTTGCCTCCAGATGATTTTCCCTACTGGTCTGAGCTCTGCTTTCTGGAACCACAAATGGCAAATTCAACCCTCCTTCCATGACGGATTTTCTATCCCTGCATTCCACTGGGGACTGGCTGCTCGTTCTCCCCCAGTCCCTGCACAGTGGGGTTGGGAGGTGCGTCCCTCTGGAGGTTCCGGGCCAGGCTTCTCCCACCATCACCTTGAGGCCCCAGCGTCCAGCTCTGCCCCATTCTACTCCCTCCTTCTGGGCACTGGGCACCGTGCCCTGGCTGACCCTGTCCATCCAGGGCTCTGGCCTCCCTCTCAGTTCCCTGACCTCCTCGTTTCCCACATCCTTCCCCTCCGCCCCTCAGCAGCTGCCTGCACATCCCTCTAGCCTCCCCCCCCACCCCCAGGCCAGTTCTCCAATCTCGCGGGATCCTTGCTCCTGAAGGAGCTCCCTCCAGGCCCCTTCACAGCCTGCCTTGTTCAGCGTAGAGACTGAGTGGTGTCCCCCTGAAACCTAAGTCCACCCAAAGCTGTGAAGGTGCCTTATTTGGAAATAGGGTCTCTGCAGACATAATTAATCAAGTGAAGACGAGGTCAGACTGGATTAGCATGGGCCCTGAATCCAGATTTGAATATAGAGACGCAGTACAGAGGCACGCTGGGGAGATGGCCGTGGGCGACGGAGCAGGGGCTAGAGGGGTGCAGCCACAAGGGACGGCCAGCTGGAAGAGACAGGGAGGGCGCGTCCCCTGCAGGCTTCAGAGGGAGCACGGCTCGGCCGACAGCTTGATCTTGGACTGGCCTCCAGAACTTCGGCACAGGAGATTCCTGTTGTTTGAAGCCACCTGGTTTTGTGGAATTTGTCAGAGCAGCTCCAGAAAACTCAGACGACACCATGGCCCAATCTCTGAATGTTCATATCACAATAGGTTCTCAGTGATACATGGCCCTTGACACACAGTAGGTGCTCAGTGATGTCTGACTCCTTGACACGCCATAGGTGCTCAGTGATACTTGACACCTTGACACACAGTAGGTGCTCCATGATACGTGACCCCTTTGCACACAGTAGGTGCTCAGTGATGTCTGACTCCTTGACATGCCATAGGTGCTCAGTGATACTTGACTCCTCGGCACATAGTAGGTGCTCACTGATGTTTGACTCCTTTGCACACAGTAGGTGCTTAGTAACATTTGACCCCTTTGCACACAGTAGGTGCTCAGTGATGTTTGACTCCTTGACACACAGTAGGTACACAGTGATTCTTGCTGCCTGACTGGCTCTGCCCTCTCCATACCCAACTCCAGACTTCTGAGAGCTGGGGAAGGAAAACCACCCCACTGCCACCCTATAAGCGCTTGCTCCCCAAAGTTCACTGGCCCTCAGTGAGGCAGTCTTGGCTCCTTCTTCCAGGCTGCATGGGGATGGCTCTCCACCTTCTCTGTTCTCTCCCAACCTCTGACCCTGACACCTGACCCCTGGCTTGCCACAAATAACCTCTCCTCCTACCCCACAGAGAAGACGGGCACCATCGGCTCCCTGCACACCCCCAGCCTCTTCTTCCCTCTTTCTGGGGTCTCGGGGTCCTTTCCCCTCTCTTTTCAGTCCTCTCTCTCCCTCTTCATTATCTCCACCCCTCCTTACCCACATTTCCTTGCCATTACCATTTAAATGTTGGTCTCCCTTTGAAACAAGAGTGAAGCATCCCAGCAAGGTCAGTCCCAGCCCCTGGTTATGGGCTCCCTTTGCCCAAACCCCCCTTCCCTGACCCCCTCCCCTGCCTGTCCCCACACTCTCTGCAGTCTGGGAGGGAGACGAGCCTTCTGTCCTTCCCACGCCATGGCTCTCTTCAGGGCCACTGAGTACCTAATTGTTGCTAAATCTGGCGGGCATCTTTCTTTCTTATTGGCTTGACCTGTTGGCCTCCATTCATCACTCCCTCCTCCTCGTGGCTCTTGGACTGCCCTTGGCTTCTGGAGACCACAATCTCCTGGTTCTCCTCCATCCTCTGGAGGCTCCTCCTCCGTCCCTTTGCCACCTGCTCCTCATCCTCCCAAAAACCAGAGGCTCTCTTTTACTTACATTTGTGTAGCCTCCCTGCTGTGGTTTTAGGAAATGGTTATGCATGGATCCCTTCTGAATAGACATCCTTGGTCCTCATCTCTCTCCTGAGCTCTGATCCATCACTCTGTTGCATTGGAGGTGTCCACCTGGGGTTCCACAGATACCCCAGAACCCCACAGCTGATCCCACTGTCCCCCTAAGACAATACCCGTCTCTTCTGCCGTGCCCCTCCTCACAGCAGCTTACACCATCACCTGCTAGGTGGAGCAAGTCAAACCCCTGCACTCCGCCCTCGACTCATCTTATCCCTCACCCAGGCCTGCCCAGCCCCCTCCTAAACTATTTTTAATACCCACTTGTCTTCCAAGTGCTGCCACTTCTCACCGAGATTCATGGGGCCACACCCAGGGCTGGGATTCCACCGCCCATAGGGGCATCCGAAAGAATGCAGGGGCAGGACCGAGGGAGGGGAGAGGCTTGGGTGGTCAGGGCTGTGCACTTTAAAACAGGTTGTCCACAAGCCTAGGGGCACAGAGCACGTGGTGGCTACACTCATGCCTCTCACAGAGTGTCTACCATGCACCGTCTTTATCGCCCTTTGACGGACAAGGCAAGAAGGCATCAAGGTCAAGTGGCATGTCCAAGGGTCACACATAATGTGTTCAGACTTTTTTTTTTGGCCAGGAGTGGGGAGATTCCCAGGCCTGGGACCAACTAGGTAATTTGCTGGGGCTCTGTGGGAGCCATCCAACAAGTGGCTAAAAACACAACCAACACCAGCCAGCGGTTACAGAGGGCTCAGGATGCACGGGCACTGTTTGTCCTTCTCACGGTTCTCTCTGCCTGCTGTTTGTCCTTCTCACAGTTCTCTCTGCCTGCTGAGAGAACCGGTCCCAGCACAGACTCAGGGAATAAACTGCCATGACGTGGCTTTGATCGCTGGCCGCTTGTTAAATGTCCTGGGTTGCTGGCGGCTGGGCTTGCGGTTCTCAGGGGCTCCTCATGGGGCCCCTCATGGTGCATCTGCGGGAAGATTTTACCCCTGGGCCTCAGGGTCCCACCCCTGCTCAGTTGAGTAAATAAATGGGTTCGAAAAATAGAGATACTGGCGATGTTACCACTTAAAATCCCAAGATAACGGAAGCGACATTAGTGCTTTCTCTCAAACCAGAATCTGTCCCCCTGCTGGCAGCACCCCAGGCTGCGGGCCTCGGGGGGAGCCATGTTCTCCCCTCCCCGCCAACGCGGGGCTCTGTGGGTCCCCCCGGGTGGAGTCTCCCCCACCGTTTCCTGGGAAGCAAACCTCTCCATTCCTTTAACCCTGTAACTCTGATTGCTGCCGCAGAGACTCCCCTGTTGCAGGGAAATCAACTCAATGGGAGACTTCGCTTCATCGGGGCTCTGCGGTTGCAGACTTTGTCACCTGAGTTCCTGCATCCCTGGGTTGCCCTGAGTACCATGGAGGACCCCTGGCTGCAGGAAAGTGGGGTCTGCACCCCACTGCCCACCATCTCCTCTCCCACCCTGTGCTCTTTCCTGACATCCTTCTCCAGAAACATGGTCCTTCTGAAGAGCCGGACTCCTCCTCTTCTGCCCGACCCTCTGTGCCCCTCTGAATCCCGCTTCTCCAGATCCAGCCCCCGCCCCATTCCAAGAGCCCTGGAGGGCTGTGGGCAGTGGGAGGGAAACCATGAATCCAGGCTCCGGCTCCCAGGTTTGGGGCTCTGCTTCCAAGAGTCAGGAAGGAGAAGGACCCACTCCTCGGGGGCTCAGGGGAACCCTGAACAGGGAGGTTCCCATGGCCCTGTAGGGCTGGGATCGAGCTGCCCACTGGAAGGATGGACAAGGGCTGCTGTGCCCGGACAGCAGATCTAGGACGCGTGCTGAGCCCTTGGCTGTGCTTGAGCTGGCCACGGTCGCCTGCTGTGTCTCCAAACCCACAGCCAGCCACGCCCGGAACCCGGGGCTGGGGGCCACCTGTGCTTTTTCTCTTTGTCATCAGTGGTGAAGATGGGGCTGGGCCAGGAGAAGCCTGTGCTCAGATCACGGCCCCAAACCTGGCATCATGGGAATTTTCCAGAATGCTTTGGCTCTAGGCTCTGAGAGCGGCGGAGAGCATTTTGGTGTGGGCTGGATGGAGTCAGGCTGTGCAAAGGGCAAGCATGGGGTGGGGAGTGGGGGCAGCCACGTGCCTGGGGCCCCCATGGGCACCTGTGAAATAACTGGACTCCGCTGGAGGCTACGGTGTACCCCCAGGTCCCAAGCTGGTCCTGTGTGTGCACGCAGTGCTGGGATGGGAGCTGGCCCTGCGTGGCTCAGCCCCACTGGGACTGATGGCAGATGGCGAGGGGCACCGTGAGTCTGGGGGCTTCAGAGCAAACAGAGCTAAGGCCCCAGGTCCAGAAAGAGCCCAGGCTGTGGGTGGCGGTCCAGGATGCAAGGGGACAGTGAGGCCCCGTCCCCTGTGCAGGACTCTGAGCTCCACCCCCCCCATCTCTCTCTTCCCACTCCCCTCTGTCTCTATCCCTTCATCCTTCCTTTCCTCCGGACTTCCTCGGTCTCATGTCCTTACACCCCCCCCAGCCCCCGCCACAGTTCTATCAGCAACCCCCTCAACCCTCCAAACCATCCTTGCCCTCGGGCCCAGCCCTGCTGGCATTTGTTCTGTCCTCCGCGGGGCACACCGCGGCGACCTCTCATCTGGTGTTCGTTTATTTGTGGCTGTAACTGTTTCTCCGCTGGCTGCACACTCCCTGAGCCCAGGCTCCGGGTCTGTCCCTCCCACCGCCCCCTGCCGTACCCCACCCAGATCCGACCTCAGAGGAAGCCTGAAGGGGTGGGAGGGTGGGCGGAGCCGCCTCTGCAGGGAAGCGCGGGGGTGCGCGGGGGTCTCACCAGGCGGCGTCTGCCGAGCACCTGCCACGAGCCCGCCCTGCCAGTGCTGGTGGGCGAGCGGACGCAGCGCTGCCCAGCCCTCAAAGCAGAGAGGACCTCGTTGTGGACCCTACCACTGGGGCTGCACAGTGGTGCTTGGGGTTAGAGGTGCAAAGCGCATTCAGAAAAGAAAGGGGGGGTGGTGGCCGAGTGTGGAGGCGGGGCCTGGCTGCCGGGATCTGGGCTCCAGCCACAACCTCCTTTAAGCCCAGAGTCACGCTCGGCCCCGCAAGTCCAGTCCTGGAGAAGCAGAACTTGTGCTCAAGCAAATGCATGTACGCGCAGGTCCCTGTGGCACTGCACACCACCGCCCAACAGCGGAGACCACCCAGGGCCCTCAGCAGGTGGGGAGTCAACTGGTCACTCTAGCAGTGCAGTGGGTGTTATTCGCCCGTAAGAAGGAGCAACACTCTGACCACAGGACAGCAGACATGGGCCCTGGTAACGTCACGCTTAGTGGAAGATGACCAGCACAAGGGCCACAGGCTGCGAGAGTCCGACTGTACGAGATGCCCAGAGTCGGCCCATCTATGCAGGCAGGATGCAGAGCAGTGGCTGCCCAGGCTGGGTGGGGGGAGGATGAGGGTCAACTGCTGATGGGTATAAGATTCTGTTGGGGTTAGTACAATGTTCTAAAATGGATTGTGGTGATGGCGGCACAACTCCATGAATACACTAAAACCCATGGAATTGTACACCTCAAATGGGTGAACCGCACGGCATGGGAATTATATCTTCACAACGTTGGCATTTCCAGAGCTGTCCTGCCCGCCAGGCATGTTCCAGGCAGTTTAGGAGCAGCAGCTCCGTAGATGAGGATGTGGGGGCTCAGAGAGCTTCCTTGCCCAGGGTCACGGGGCTGGTGAGGGTGAAGCAGGATTTGCACCAGGTCTGGGGGACTCTAGAACTTGTGGCTGGGCCACCACCATGTGCCACCACCATGCACCACTAGCACAGAGCAAGCCTGGGGCAATGCAGCCATCACTGCTTCTCCAGTGCCCAGCTTTGAGGCTTCCCACCATGCCAGGCTGAGTGGAAGGTGCTGCCAGCTCAGTGTCTGCCTGGAGGAGGGGTACAGGCAGCAGACAGAGCCTCACAGGCCCCCAGGAACAGGAAGGAAGCCTCAAGTGCCCAGCCAGTCCCTCCTTGCATCCCAGGTGCAGCTCCCCAGGGCTGCCCACTGGGCCCAGGCACCCCCCGGGTGTAGGTTTGGACTCTCTTCAGGCCCCCATGCACTGCACAGCCTGCCTCCGGCCCCACCTGCTTGGCTCTGCCTGAATCTTTCAAAGCTTTGGGGTTTCCAAAGATGCCACGGCTGTGGCCAGTGTGGGGAGGGGACTGCAGCTCCTCCCGTACCTTATACTGTAAATACAGATATAAACATTACGATTTAGTTTAATATTTAATATAATCGGGTTAATGTGCATTCTAAACCCCATAAATAATCATTAGCTGAGGGCTCTAATTGTGCTGGTGGGATGAGACTTCATGACTAATTTAAAGGCCAGAAGACATTCCCATATTCAGCTCCTGGAAACACTGTAAATCAGCCTGCAGCCCCACTCCACACTGGAACCAGTGGGGGCAGCCAAGGAGCCCACGGCCACCCCGGCACACGGCCTGGCCAAGCCGAGAGCTGGCAGCCCATTCTGGGGGCCTTGGAGCCCCAGCTCCCTGCAGGCCCGAGGTTAGGGGCTGAGGGTGGTGTCCAGGGAGGGGCTGGCTGGGGTGGGGAGAGTGGTGATGGGCAGATGAGCCGCTGGCAGAGGGAAGTGGAGGGAGGGAGGGCAGGGCTGCTGGAAAACCTGTGGGCACCAGAGACACCGAGGGCAAATCCAAAAGCACTGGGTGCGCATCCAGCTGGCAGTCTCCAGGCCCCACGTGCTCTGGGCAGCAGATGAGAAGTTGTCTCAGCCGAGTTCTGGGGGCACTGAGGTAGGAGGGGGCAGCAGGGCTGGGGGAGCAGGTGCCCAGACCCCAAATGAGGGCATGTGGTCTGGCCAGAGATTTTGGTGTGGTGTGAGGAGGGAGCCTGGCAGCCTGGTTTAGGCTGCAAACATGCCCAGGTTCAGAGGTGTGTTGAGATAACGAGGTGCCACATATGAAATGGGGGCCCAGAAAATCCAAGATGTTGATGGTTGTGGACCAAGAGGCCCCGTCCCTTCTCCCGGCTCTCAGGCTTCTCTGCCCCCCAATCCCAGGGACTTCCAGGCTGCTCCCCCAGCTCCTCATCAACCCCCCAGTCCCATGTCCTGAGGCTACCTGCAGAACCAGCATCACAGGGTCCCCCTGCTCGGAGAAGCTGCAGTCCCCATTTCCTGGCTCGCAGGGGTGGGCAAAGCTCCAGGTGCCGAGGGCACGGGGTCCCCGATAATGGATGGACCCAACGTCCACCACATTCACACCTTCCCAGGAGTCAGGGTCCAAGATCAGACCCTTCCTGACGTCGCCTCTTGGCTGCTTCAAGCTGGTGCCCCCTCAGGGAGGCCACCACACAGCAGGGTGGGGACAGGGAACCCACTGGCCCCATCCTGGCATGAGTGCCATTGGCACTCACCAGGCCAGAACCCCCAGCCTGGACCTTGCCACCTGCAGCCCTCTGGGTTTGGGGTCACTGGCTCAGAAATTGGACTGTGGGCCTCATGCGAAAGGTGCTGCTGAATTAACCCTCCTGGGCCTGCCCAGGATGATGGCTGCCCACGGCTTTGGGGCAAGTGGCACACACAGTTTGCTTAGCTGGAGGTGCCAGGTGCTGGAGCTGCCAGGGCTCAGGATGCTGAATGCGAGGGGACTTGCTGTCCCCTGGCCTGGCCTCATGTGTCAGGTAAGGAAATGGAGGCCAGGAGAGGGATGGATGGGGCTTGTCGGGCCACACAGCCAGCAGGAGCAGAGCCAGCAAGTGGCCTGTTCTAGACAACACCCTCCTGGAGGAAGAGCTCACAGGGAGCACCTGCTCCGCTGCTCATCAGCTCAGCTGCTCTCTCATCTCTTCCTCCCACTCTCTCCGAGGGATGTGCTATTGTTGTCCCCATTTTACAGATGAGGACACTGAGGCTTAGAGGCTGCTTTAGTCACCCAGGTAATAAGAGGCAGAGCCGGGACTAAAGCCCAGTCTGCCCGACTTCAAACCGCACCGTGGTTCATGTCTTTGATAAGGAGAAGGGGGAGAGGCTCGGTGTGGGAAGTGGTCCTGATCGTTGGGAATCAGCAGGCTAAGGAGACTTGGAATTAGATTGGCAGGACATGTGCCTCTTCCCTTCTTCAGATTGGACATTGTAGGGACATGGCACATAGTAGGTGCTTAATGTTTACTGCTGGAGTCCCTGGCACCACTGCACATCCCACGTGACATTAGAATGCTCCTCCTAACTGTTTGGGTTCTAGGACTGTGAGGTGACATCGAGACTCCGGTGGTGGACAAGGTGGCATGGGCTTGGGGCTGGGTGGACAGTGGGTGCTTGGTGAACACTGGGCCATGACCGATGGACATCACATAACCCAGTCCCAACAATTTATATGCATTTAGGTCCCAGTCAGCTTTTCCTCGCCACCCTTCTCTGTTCAGTTAATATTTGTTCAGTAGATGCCAACTCACTGTAGCAATTGCCTCAGAGCCATACCATTGGCCAGGCACTCTACCAGGGGGTCCGCTCCGAGCCAGGTTCATGGAAGGTGGAGACAGGCCTTAGCCAATGAGAGCCCTGGGCTCTGCCACCCGCCTGCCCCCAGCAGGATAACACTGTCTCAGGCGGGGGATTCTGATTAGTGCTTGTCACCGAGACATTAGAAAAATGGACCAGCCTTGCCTGTGTCCAGCAAGGAAAATTGGAGGGTCTCAGCAGCCCCAGGCATCAGACATGGAAGATGCTGGTCCAAGTGAGCAGGGTTGACAGGCAAGGGCTGGGGCGTGAAAGGTGAGCAGATGGGGCAGAAGGGCTTCTGAGAAAGGTTTTGGCCAAGCTGGAGACTGTGGAGGGGTTGGCTTGGAACATATGGATTGGTTTGGGGAATGTAAATCTTTCCACTTACAATTGCAGTTACAAGTAGAGTGAATGGTTGTTCTGTCATATTGTAAGATGGTGCTTCACCTGTGTTATGTAGCTGCAGGTTTCCTAAATGCAACACTCAGAGGCCCAGGGATGAGTGGCAGCCACCTGCAATGTGAGCGTCCAGGTGCCCTAGGGTGGGGACACTGACACAGCAGGACGTCACTCCCCGAAGGAAGCACAGAATGCTCTTGGTCCCGATGCTCAGTGACTGACAGAAGGGACCCTTCTCCCACCACCACCAACTCCCTCGGGACTCACTGAGAGAGAGTTTTGAGAGCTAAAGCAGTGATATTGTGTGTGTGTGTGTGTGTGTGTGTGTGTGTCCCCTTTGCAAAATAAATTTACAGTGTAGTTGGTGGTCTGGAGGGACAGAGCACGCATCATCACTAAGAACGTCATCAGGTCCGAGGCCAGAGCTACAGGTGAGGTGCAGATAGAATTCATGAGCTAGCACATGCCGGCACGTGCGCGCGCGTGCACACACACACACGTACACACAATTATCTAAGGAAACCACCACTCAGTCGAAAAGAAAACAGGTGCAAGTTCACTTGGGCTCACACACATGAGCAAACACCTGAGATGAGTCTCTGAAGAAGAGATGCAGGGGCTGCGGCTGTGGAACCCACAGGGCTATTCAGGAATCTCACACACATGCACACACGCACAGGCATTCCGCACAGAGCTCCACACATTTGCAAGCAGTCGGGAGCACCTGGAGCAAGGGAGGAGCAAGGCGACGGTGCTGGAGGGGAACACACGCTGTGGTCAGATACACACTTCAGAGAGTGGACTTAAGAGGCTGTGGAGTTTTAGGTCATGGTTATAAAGCGGGTTGAAGGGACAAATGGGTCACAGAGTGGCCGGTGTGTGGGTACCAGGAGACTCGGCGTGAGCATGTCCTCATGTCAGAGTGGAGCAGGAGGGCCCCAACCTCTGGATCTATCTCAGCGCTCCCCAGTACCCATGGCCACGTGCCATCTAGAGCCGAGGGTGGGAACATGGGGCCGCCACATGGGCCAGGTCCCTGCATTTCTGCTATGACACAGCGGGGGGCACAGGGGGTACAGCCTGTGCCGTCCATCACGGGTTACTTTAGGACGGAGCCACCTTCCCTTCTGGGCAGAACCTTCCATAAAGCAGGATGGAAGAGGAGAGGCAGTGAGCTGAGGGTGCCCAGAGAAGAGGGCTTCCTGAATGATAACCCACTGCCCCTCCCGGGCCACCTTCTCCCCCTCTGTTGGCAGGCTGGGTGGGATGGATTTGGCAGGAGCTTTGGAGCCCGGCAGATCTGGGTTTGAATCCCTGGCACAGACTGGCTGTGTGGCCCCTGGGCCTTCTGAACCTTGTTGAGCCTGAGCTTCATGTGTGGACTGGGACCAGCCTCCCGGGGCACAGAGGAGCATGTGGCTGCACCGCTGCACTGGGTGGCCCGATGCCTTGTGGATGTTTAATGAGCGTTCACATCTCACCCCGGGCAGCACATCCAGCTCAGACCAGGTGAAGCTCAGGGACAAACTGGTTGGAGTTGGAGGGAGCCAACTCACACATCAAAAGGTGGTGAAACCTGTAAGTGGCCTGGAGGCCTCTGTAAGTAAACCCACCGGCAGTCTTGCACTGGGCCCGGCTCGCCCAGCTCTGGGCCCAGCTCACCTGGCTCTGGGTTCAGCTCGCCTAGCACTGGCATTGGGGGCTCCTGGAGCCTGCGGAGGGGAGCAATCAGCTGGGAAATCAACAGCTATTAGGCTGAAAACAGACGTGTCAACACGGGCACAACCCATTAATTTGATCGTTGTTGAGCTGGTCCGTGGACTTTGCTGAGATGAATATATCTGGAAAAAAACACCGTGGGGCAGGGGAGGACAGGAGGATGGCCCTAATTCACAGGTTGTCGAACAGAGTTGCAGTTTCATTTGCTTCTTGAGAGAGTGCTGACCAAAGGCCCTGCAGCTGATTACGGACCCAGGCAGTTCTGGGGCAGGCTGGGGGGAGCCAAAGGACAGTGCCTGGGGCACTTGGAGGTGGGGGAGCCTTTATCCCAGATACGATCCAGGAGAAGGCCGCCGGGAACCCAGCCTGGAAGGGGAGGGCAGAATACTTGGTGGAGATGAGGGAAGATGCTCTGCATTGGCTGAATAAAGTACAGGAAAACTTCCATGTCACAATGTTTTCCCTGAAGGGATGCGCTGATGCATTTCCTTTTTTGAAAAGAGTTCTTTTCTGCTCTTGGGAGCTTAATTTCATTTGGAATGAAAAATGACAAGAGTGAATTGGACTAGCAGTGTGTCCCCGGCCTGAAGCGCTGGCTCAGGGCCCTGCGTGTTTATTTTTCTGCAAGCCCCTGGTGGGCTCGGAAACCTCTGTCTTCGCCACAGCAGATGGAAGAGGCCTGGAGTGGGGGTCCTGCCTGTGTGTAAAAGCCCCCACTCCATACCAAGGTGGGTGCAGAGTGGGCTGCTGGCTCAGAGGGGGCCTGAGTTTTCTGTGCTGCCTGAATCCAGAGGGGGTGGGGGCATCTCAAAATAAACCTCTGGAGGCCAGAAGTCTGCCATCAGCGCCAGGCCTCTTCTAGCTTCTGGCATTTGCTGGTGGCCTGTGGGTGCTCCCCCCATCTTCTGATGGTGCCCAAATGTCCTCTTCATTCAAGGACACCAGTCATATTGGCCTGGGACCTCCTCTCATCCCGTTTGGCCAAATCACATCTTCAAAGGTCCTATTTCCAAATAAGGTCAGACTCACAGGACCGGGCATTTGGACTTGAACGTGTCTTTTTGGGGGACATGATTTAACCCAAACTAACCCCTGCGTGAGGAGCCAGGGAGAGAGACTGGGCAGGAGGGGCCGGCCCAGCCTAGTCCCCCGCGGTCATAAAACCACACAGGGCAGAACCTCAGTCTGCAACGTGGCCCATGCCCGGCTCAGGGCAGCTGCAGAAGGGGGACACTGGTCCAGAGGCCCCCGAAAACCGGGCTGACCCTCGGCGCTGGCTGGCGATCGCGAGGAGCAGCATCTGTGACAGATGGGCTTCACGTTTCAGTAGTCAATGGCATAAGAAACAGAAGCAACTCAGGAAGAAATAGCCAGATGGGGAGAGAAAACTTTCGGTAAAACCACTGGTATTTTGTCACATGCAACAGGAGTTTCTGCAACTTTCATGTCTTCATTTTCATAGGTTCTAAAATACACGAAATAGATGCATTTCCCCATGACGAGGGAATATTCCTATTTTTCACCTGGGCCTGTGGGCTGGGTTTAGAAACATGCCCAACCAAGGTGTGATCTGTCTTCTCTGTGGCCGGGTGCTGCAGGGACCAAGGGCACCACAGAAGTGTCTGGCAGCCCAGAGCTGCATTTCTGGGCTGAGCTGAAGCCGAAAGCCCCTCCCAGCACCAGATCTGAAGTCCCGCTCATTTTGGGGCACCATCAAACATGGAGGCAGCTCCACATCATGCTCCATTTTGCCTTTGAATGTGAAGGTGAATTATTTCTTAGTCCCTGAAACTGTTTCACCCACTTATCTCCTTCCCTTGCTTACACGTGGAAATGCACGTTCTGAGCTGCTGATTTTTATCCTGGTCTTGACAGGCATCTTCCTGGAGTGGACAGGCTGGCTCAAATGCAGGCCTGGAGAATGGCTTATGAAGTTTGTGTACCGTGTGGGGTTTAGAACATATTTGGAGAGAATAAAATCAGGGCTGCAGTATTTAATAGGTTTCTTAAATGTTTTGTTTGTTACCCCAAAATTCGTCACCCAAGTGTCTTCATTTGTTCAGAAAACAATAATAGCGATGACCCCCAGAAAGGAAGATCAGGTCAGGGACCCTCCTGCAGGGAAAGACTTACAGCAGCTGCAGGAGACGGATGGTAAAGGCCTGGAGAGAGAGAGGCGCCTCCTAACTCCCCGCCATCCCGGTGGGCAGCTGGCTGGGGCTGGGAGATGACGAACTGGGGTCTCCTGCTCTTCTGTCAGCCGGGAGTTTGGAGGGAGGTGGGGCAGTCATGAAAATGGCCTGAGCTTTGTGGACGGACGTCATGGGCGTGAGACCCTGCATGGGTGTTTCTCCTCATGTGACTCCAGGCAAACGTCTGGACTTGATGAGCCTCGGCCTTCCCGTCTGCAAAACGGGAGCGAGGCTGCTCCCCAGCCCCTGCAGCAGGGCTTGGAGGATGGGGTGGGGAGCACTGCTGGTAAAGTGCTTGCAACAAGGTGGGCGAAGAACCCGAAGCCTCCCTCAGGGCTCCTGCCTCCCCGTTGCTGGTGGCTGGGGTGTGGAAAACTTCTCCCTTTTCTGACCTGGCCAAAGGGAATGGCCAAGACATAGCAAGTATGGCCACAAGGACTTCCACTTGCCCTTCCTTGTTTTCAGGCCATGGTCAAGAGAAACTCAGATCATGGAACAGACACATTGAGGAAAAGGCCCATGAGGGTGAAAATGTTGCTAGCGCACAATCACATGGCCCCACAAATTTATATTCCAGTTTCAGAGATGCCTTCTCTTTGTTGATGACCATCTCCAATGAGCAGGAGCTGCGCATCCTCTAGCATAACATTCTTTCCGCCCCAAAGCCTCTCCGTGAAGGAGGTAATGGTCTGTAAACAAATATTTAAATGCACAAAGAAGCTCCTGCTGAAAGACGTGCTTCTGCGAGTGCCCATGGCTTCTCAAAGACCTGGCGACGATGCCAAAAGCCACCTGCTCCATTAGCTGCTTCTGGAAGGCAGGTGTTTGGACACTGAGTTTTGTTCAAGAAGGTGCGAACAGGAAGTTCCCTGGCAGGGAGGCCCTTGGCACAAGGCAGTTCCAAAGCGTGTCTCGCTCAGACCCGCTGGCACAGTGGCCTCCTGCAGCGGGAGAGTCTAGCCTGCTGGTGCAGACGTTGGTGACAGTTGTGGATCAGTGGGCCTGCCTGGCCTCACTGAGTGCTCGCGGGACCCTCTGCCGTCATTTGTAGCTACATGGGTTGGCACGTGGAGACCGGTAGGCACCTGTGGCACAGTGGCTTCCTGGAACTTTCTAGAACTTCCTGGCCCTTAGGACAGCCTGGCCATCTCAGACTTCTCAGCTCAGGGTTTAGACACAGTTGGGTACCATTCTGACCCCTCTTGCAGCTCCTTTTACCCACCCCCAGCTGCCACCTGCAGCTCTGCCCCAAAAGGACACAGACCCCCCTCCCTTGCTTTCCCCATCACACCCCAGCTCCCCTCTCATTCTGCAGCTTGTTCCCAAAGCTGGCAAAGCCCATTGGACAGAATTAGCTACACAGGAGGCCCTTAGCACCCTGCTCCTGAAGCAATTAACTTGTATGGGGGGGGCGGTGCACCTCCTGGGCTGGACACCTGACCTGTGACCTCAGACACAGCAGCTCCTGCCCCACCAGCCCGGAGAGAGCCTCATTTCACAGCCTTTTGTTACCACCCCCCCTGCCAGGGCCCAACTGCAGCTCTCATTTCTTCTTCCATCTTTGTAAGAAAAAGAAGGTGGGGCCATGGAAGAGGATGGATCCAAGATGTGTACAGAAATGGGAAATAAAGCTGGAGAAAGAGGTGGATCCCAGGGGGCAGGCCTAGGTGCCCGGCTCAGGGGTGCTTCCCGAGTTGACCCCTGGCCCTCGGGCCTCCCCAGACATCGGCGGAGAGGGTGCTACGGTCATGGGGACGATGCTCCCACCAGCAGGTGTAGCCCCCGCTAGCCCCTTCCATCAGACCCCGGGGCCTGAATGGAGGACGGGGCAAGTGACACGAGGCAGGAGCTGCCACTGGGGCGCCTCCCCCCACCCAGTGGAAACCCTGCTGCAGGTGGACTTCTCATCGATTTCTGGGAGCCAGGACACGCCTTGTCTGAAAACATCTGAAGGAGCCTCTCGCGGAGCGAGGGAGGCTTTTCCTCAGGTGAACACTCGCCCCCTCATGTCTGTCCTGCTCCCCCTTGGGGCAGCCTGAGAATGTCCCAATCCACCCCCCCCCTTCATGCGAGGCAGGGGCTCCCCTGCCTTTCTGCTCCCGGGAATGAAGAGGACCCATAAGTGACTGTTCCACCCGGAAAGCCCTGAGCTTTTGTTCCCAAACAGCATTTTCCCAACCTGCAGGAGACACTGGCATGTGGAATGTCTGTGTGAAGAGGGAAGGAAATTGGGTTTCAATTGATTCATTTTTCCTCTAGATTAGGTTTGCATTGAGTGTGTATGGGGGGTAGGGGAGGGGGAGATGGAGCAGTAGGGGTGCTGGGGAGGTAGGGGG
>PVKY010000179.1:0-42663 GCA_004027775.1 Bradypus variegatus
GGTTGAGGCACACCTGTGGTTGGGGCACACCTGTGGTCGGGGCACACCTGTGGTTGGGTTGGGGCACACCTGTGGTCCGGAGCACACTGGTGGTTGGGTTGGAGCACACCTGTGGTCAGGCACACTTGTGGTCAGGAGCATCTGTGGTTAGAGCACACCTGTGGTCAGGGGCACACCTGTGGTCAGGTTGGGGCACACCTGTGGTTGTGGGGTTAGTGGCATACCTGTGGTTGTGCCACACTTGTAGTCTGGCGCATGCCTGTGCCTGGAGGCCCTTAGAGCAGACCATGTGAAGCCAGCTGGGGTCTCAGCTCTGGCCCTGGGGACAGGGAGGGGTGCCTGGAAGCCACCTCTGGCAGGGGAGGCGTCACGCGCAAAGCTCCACGGTGATGTAAGTTTATTGTCTTTCAGGGCAGCTGGTGGAATTTGTAAAGAAAATTGAATCCAAGGCTCCTCTCTCATGCGATACGGTTCTGAAGATCTTTTATCAGACGTGCAGAGCCGTGCAGCACATGCATAAACAGAAGCCGCCGATCATTCACAGAGACCTCAAGGTACCGAGTTCCTGCGACGGTGGCGGGCCGCTCCTCCGTGACGTCGGTCCTTCCTCGGGAGGGATGTGCTGGTGATGGTCGCACCTGAGGAATCGGATGAGACTTCTGTAGGAGCTTCTTGACATCGGAAATGGGTGTTTGGAAGCGTCCCTTTTAAATGCTGTAGAGAACTTCTCCTCACCCCACGTGACGTGTGCGCCAGCTCCTCCAGGGTCCTGAGCCTCGGGCCTCTGGCCACAGTCTCACTCAGCACCCCTCCTCAAGCCTTGTCCTGCCGGGGCCTGGGCCCTGACCTCCACTCTCCCCATCGTAGGCTTGTGTCCCCCCAGCTTGTGCTCACTGTGGGTCTCCTGACTCCACTGTTCCCCCAGGGCACTGAGCTGGGCGTTGACCTGTGTGCATGGTGGGGGGACATGCCAGGGCCCCCCAGGCTCCTGTTCTGTCCGCCTTTCTACTGGTCCCACAGAATAGTCCTCGACCCCAGTGCTTCCTTCACTGGACATCAGGAATTTAAACGGGGCCTTGCTGCTCACCCGGTGTCCTTGCCTTGCCCCCCAGCTGGCGGCAGCCCCCCACCATGTGCGGGACGTATTCTCTCCCCGACTCCCCCATGTGGGATTGGGAGGTGACTGTGGCTCCTGGGTCCCAGTCCTGGCTGCTGACCACAGGCAGTGCGGCCGGAAGTCTGTGCTCTGCGCTCACGAGGGGAGTTTCCGGGCTGTTGGGTTTGTCAGTGTTCAGCTTTGCTCAGTGGTGTCCAACAATTTTCCAAAATGGGTGCGTGACTTCCACACACGCTGGAGGAGCTGGCATGTCCCTGTGGTGCCACGCGGCCTTCAGGCCGAGAATTGCCTTCTTGATTTTTGCCCTGGCTGGTGGAAAGTGGAATCTCGTGTTATTATTTGCAATGTCCTGATTATTAATGAAGCTCAATGTTATGTATATAGTCCTTATGCTTTATTTTTCAGTGAGCCTTATTTCTCTTTTTGTTTTGTGCCTTTTTTTCTGTATTTATGTTGGATTGTTTCTTTGATTCATCAAACCTTCTTATGTATGTTTTTTCACTTTCAAACTGTTTTCCAAAGGCTTTCCTGGGTTAGCCTACTGTATTCATTGGGTTATCTTTGTTTGATTTCTGGTTGACTTTAACTTTTTTCCTTTACTTTTTCTGAATTACCTGTTTTTAAGTGTATGTATATAGGTTTTGAACCAGGAAAAATTAAGATTTTAGATTTCCCCCATTTGCCAGGAAGAGGCCACTTTGCCTGAAATGTCCCCCTGGACCTCCACCCCCCCGACTCACGCCCACAGCCCCTGACTGCCAGGCAGGCTCCTCCCGCACCCTTCCGTGAGGACCCCGCTGTGGCGGGGCGGCCCAGCCTGGCTCTCAGAGCAGAGGGAGTGGCTTGTGATCCGGGTACAGCGTCGTGTTTCCCGCTCCAGTTTACTTTTCCTGCTGTCTAGCCACCTACATCCCAGGTTCATGTCCACTTTTTCTGGATTTTGTAGGCTGAGAACCTGCTGCTCAGCAACCAGGGGACCATCAAGCTGTGTGACTTCGGCAGTGCCACCACCGCGTCCTATTACCCCGACTACAGTTGGAGCGCTCAGAAGCGCGCCATGGTGGAGGAGGAGGTGAGAGCCGCTGGGCCCCGCGCTCGGGGATGCCCCCTTGCCCTGGCCAGCCTCTGCGACTTGTGAGTGCGGCTGTGCCGTGCACCCTGCCAAGCGGGGTGCCACTCCCCACCCTAGCATTTGCCGGTGCCCATGCTGGGGGCCTTGCTGCACTCCGTACAGACTGCACGTTCTGTCCCCCACCCTGCGGGCTGCAGAGACAAACCGAGGCTGTCAGTCTGCTTTGGTTTTAAATGAATATTTCATTTCACTGCTGCCATTTGCCACCTGCCTTGACTTGGGAGACTGGGAGGCTGCCTCCAGGGAAGCCCCAGGAGATGAGAGCGTCCAGCTGGCCGGGCAGTGCTGGCCAGGAAGGCACAGTGTGTGTGTGTGGAGGGGACCCATGAGGGCCTGCACAAGGGATCCAGGAAGGGTGTCACACAGGCATGGGGCAGGGCGGTGGTGGGTGCAGAGCTTCCAGGGCTGGTGGGTCTGCCTGAGCCATACTCTTGGGGTTTGTGCACATCTCCTCACCTAGAGCTTTACCTAAACTGGATAAACACAGGGAAAAAAGCTAAGGCGGGGAGTGGGTTAGACACTCAGCTGCAGACACACCCAGTGGGGAGCTCTGAGGACACTTGGAGAAGGGCGCGGCCGCCATCTCCATCGGTCTTTCTGTGTCTAAGACCTGCTCTACCTCCATGGAGCCATTGTCCCTCTTCCCAGGTCACCTACACCCGCTTCGTGCCCTAGAACCATTGCGATAGGGCCCTGTTTTGATAACTTCCCCTTCTCCCCAAGCAGACCCTACACTCTTTTGCATTAGCTCCCGTTTTCCCAGCCTCCACCCCAGTAAACCATGCTCTACTTTCTGCTTTTGAATTTGAACATTTTCCAATTATTTTCTTCATGGTTACCATGGGGCTTAATTTTAACATCCTAAATTTGTTAACAGTTTTCGTTTGCTTTGATGCCATCTTAACTTCAGTAGCACACACAAACCATGCTTCTGTCCCCTCCACCCCCACTTTTATGTGGTTCTTGTCACAAATTGTATATTTATACATTATGAGTCCACTGTTTATCATTACGTTTTATACATTTGCTTTTAGATCTTGTAGGAAGTAAAAAGCAGAGTCACAAATAAAACATGGGTGTTTGTGTTTACCCCTCTTGTTACCTTTACTGGGGCTCTGGTTCCTAGCGTGGCTCCAAGTCTGTTGTCCTTTCTCTCAACCTGCACAACTCCCTTTAGCGTCTCTTGTAGAACTGCTCTAGTGGTGACAGGTTCCCAGCTTCTGTTTGTCTAGGAATGTCCTGATCCCTCCCTTTTTTTTTTTTAAATCACCATGTACATCAATACTTCATTTTATTTAATACATTTTAAAAAAATTATGTTTCAAAGGCACCCTCTATTATCTCATGTGCCCTTGGCTGGAAAACAAAGGAAGTCTTTTTAAGAGGTGTTTTACATTTTACGACTACTGTGAGAGATCATAGTTCTTTAATAGGTATAGATGGAAGAAAGTTCCACATTGTAAGTTTTCAGAGATTAAAAGTTCTGGAACAAGGTTGTTTCTCCCTCATTTGTGAAATGCAGTTTTGCAGGATATAGAATTCTTGGTTGGCAGGTTTTGCTTGTAGTGCTTTAAATATGTCTTCTTGCCTCCGTGGTTTCTGATGAGAAATCAGCACTTAATCTTACAGAGGCTTCCTCGAGCGTGACACGCCATTCCTCTCGTGGCTTTCAGAGTTCTCTTTATCTTGGGCATTTGACAGTTGGATTGTAACACGGTGTGATGTGGTCCATTGGGTTTATCCTGTTTGGAACTCATTGAGCATCTTGGCTGTGGATCTTTGTGACTTTGTTAAATTTGGGAAATTTTCAGGCATTGTGTCTTTGATGTTCCCTCTGCCTCTTTTTCTCTTTTTCTCCTTCTGGGACACATGCAATGTTAGTATTATGCCTGGTGGTGTCCCACAGGTTCCTCTTCTCTTCATTCTTTCCTCCTCTTTCTTCTCAGACAGGATGATTTCACTTGTCTCATCATCAGGTTCACTGATTCTTTCTTCTGCCTGCTCCTATCTGCTCTTGAGCCCCTCTAGGAAATTTTTAATTTCTTTTACTGTGGTTTTTAGCTCCATTTGGATCCTTTTCATAATTTCCATCTCTCTATGGATATTCTGTTTGTGTTCATCTGTCATTTTTCTGATTTCCTCTAGCTCTTTGATCATATTCAGGACCACTTTTTTTTTTTTAAGTGGCTTAATGCAAATTTATTGTCATACAGTTCTGGAAGTCAAAAGTCCAAAATGAATAGGACCACTTTTTAAAAGTCTTTGCCTGCTGTGCCCCAGGTCTGGTCCTATTCATTGATGATTTCTAATGCATTAATCTTCTCCTTCACCTGGGCCGTCACTTGCTGTGTTTTGAGTGTTTTGAATGTTTTATTGAAACCTGGGCATTTTGATATTTTATTGTGTTATCAGTGAAATTTAGACTCTGAGGCGACAGTTCCTTAAGCTTGTGTCCAACTAGTGTTATGACGGAGCTTTCCTTGAATGCCAGGAGCTGACGAATAGAAAAGGAGACCCCTTTTCCCAGTCTTTGCAGACTGACCTGTGCAGTGCTCTCCCTCGGGGCTGATCCATGCGAGGAGTTTAGAGAGCAGCCCAGGCCTCGGTGGTCCTTCCTGTACGCACGCGTCTTGTCTTGGGCATGCACCTGTGGCCCTGGGAATTCCCCTGGTTACTCAGCTAGGAACACCCCATCTTCCTTAGGAAATGGCTTCCTCGCAGTCCTGGCCCTGTGCTGTGTCCTACAGCCGTGGGCCGTTGTCCCAGGCGGCCACGTACCTGCTTGCCCACAGAATTGGGCAGGAGAGCTTGGTGAGCCACCTTCTACATGCAGGGCAGTCCTGGGAGGGCGGGCACTGACGCGTCCCTCTGCCGTCTCAATCCCGGGCCAGACAACTTTAGAGCCACATGCAGGGTTCTTTCTAAATCGCTTGCCAGTGCTGGGGGGTCAGGGCCAGGCTTGTCTGCCGAGTCTGGTTCTGGAGGTCCATCTGTCCCTGCTCGGTGATGCTGCCCCACCGAGGGGGCCGCCCCTCCTGCCACTGTGCCGGCCAGCCCTGCCCATCAGGTGTCCACGCGGGTCTGTGCGTAAACTGGCAAATTCTGCTCATTCTTGCTCCCATTACAGAAGACATCTTATCCTCCAAAGATTTCATTGGCTGCCTCTTTCTGCAGTGTCCCCTCTAACACAGTGGGGTGCTTTGAGGCGTGGAAGTTGGTTAGGAGGCGGCTGTCTGGGGCCTGGCTCGAGTGCTGAGTGGGATGTACGTCCAGCCCACAGAACGGGCATGGCGACAGCGCTTTGGCTGTTCTATTAAAACTTGGTGAAGAGGCTTGTGGAGACCAAAGGGGCACAGGCCGCCCACATGTGGCTGTGCGCGCTGGTCTGAGGGAAGACGGCAGGCGTGGCTGGAGAGCAGGGAACTGAGCAACCGTGGGTCTTTCAGGAACGTGGTAGGATGTCAGTAAACGGCATTTGTCAGTGTCCTGCCTCGACAGCAGGTCTAACATTGTGAATTGGGGAAGTTGTAGATCGTTGATGAGAAAATGTATTCCTTTGCCTATAATTTTTCCTTTGAAACGTTTGTGTGTTTTTTTTCAGATCACGAGGAATACAACACCCATTTATAGAACACCCGAAATTGTGGACTTGTATTCAAACTTCCCAATCAGCGAGAAGCAGGACATCTGGGTAAGGGTCTCTTCCTCTCTGACCTGGGTCTGTGGTCAGACTGTGGTGCCCACCCAGCAACCAGGGGCCTGCGTTGGGGAGGGAGGCCCTGTCCTGGAGGTGACGCCCCTCGGCGCACCCCGGTCGGGGCGGCCACCACGCACCGTTCCACCTCAGGTCAGGGGTGGACGCTGTTGGTGATTCTCCTGGGTTCAGGAGTGGACACTGTAGGTGACTCGCCTGGGGTCAGGAGTGGACACTGTTGGTGACTCACCTGGGGTCAGGAGTTGACATTGTTGGTGACTCGTCTGGGGTCAGGGGTAAACGCTGTTGGTGACTCTCCGGGTTGGGGGTGGACGCTGTTGGTGACTCTCTGGGTCAGGGGTGGATGCTGTTGGTGACTCTCTGGGTCAGGAGTGGATGCTGTTGGTGACTCTCCTGGGGTCAGGACTGGACACTGTTGGTGACTTGCCTGGGGTCAGGAGTGGACACTGTTGGTGACTCTCTGGGGTCAGGGGTGGACACTGTTGGTGACTCTCCGGGTCAGGGGTGGACGCTGTTGGTGACTCTCCGGGTTGGGGGTGGACGCTGTTGGTGACTCTCTGGGTCAGGGGTGGATGCTGTTGGTGACTCTCCAGGTCGGGGGTGGACGCTTGTTGGTGATTCCGGGTCAGGGGTGGACGCTGTTGGTGACTCTCCAGGTCGGGGGTGGACGCTGTTGGTGACTCTCCTGGGGTCAGGGGTGGACACTGTTGGTGACTCTCCGGGTCAGGGGTGGATGCTGTTGGTGACTCTCCTGGGGTCAGGGGTGGACACTGTTGGTGACTCTCCGGGTCGGGGGTAGATGCTGTTGGTGACTCTCCGGGTCGGGGGTGGATGCTGTTGGTGATTCCGGGTCGGTGGTGGACGCTGTTGGTGACTCTCTGGGTCTGGGTGGACGCGGTGCCATTGGCACCTGGAGCACCGGGCCGGCCCTTAGGCACTGGTGGATTTTACAGCGTTCCTCCTGACTTAGAAATCTCCCTCCCTTCTTTTTTCTCCCCTCGTGACTCTCATGGGAGGTGAAGGGACTGGAAGTGGGCAGTGTGTCTGTGCGCAGGTGCGTTTGTGCAGGTGTGCCACCCACGACTGCAGGACCACAGATGTCCACTCCAGGCTGACCCAGACCTGTGCGTCCAGCCCCTGGAGGTCTCGTGGCACAGGCGCCATGCCAAGCCTGCTGCAGCCCTTGGCTTACCCGGGCAGCCTGGCTATTGTGATCCATTCTGGTGGGGGAGGTGGGGAGCTCTGAATCCCGTGTCCTCGACTTGCAAGGCCAGTGGCGATGTCCAGAGAGCAGGTAGGTCCGGTGCTGGGTGGCGCCTCCCTGCCCTCAGCTCGTGCCCCGGGGCCATGCTCGTGAGCTCCGGCCTTTCCGAGCCTCCGGGGTGCTGGGTGCCTGCCGGGTGCCGGCCTGAGTGAGAATCCCACCCTGGCCTCCCGTGGCCACAGGGACAGGCGTGGTGGGTGCGCGAGGGGTGAGCTGCCTTCCCGGGCTGTGTTTGAGGTGAAGCCCCGGGGTGGTGTAGCCTTCGACATGCAGAATTCAGTCTCGTGTCTGGAGCTGAGATTGCCTTGTAGTTTGTACCAAGTTAGAGGTGCCCTCTTCACTTCTGACACCAGCTGTGAGCTCAGGGGTATCCAGGACCACTCAGAATCACCGAAAGCTGTCATCCTCACGGCTGTGGGTCCAGACGCAAGTCATCAAAGGAGAGGGGTGTGGGTGGGGCCCAGGAGGCTTCTGGGCTCCAGGTTCCTCGAGTTCACTTCCTGTGGAGCCGTGACTGTGCGTGAGAACATGCACGGAGCATGGCTGGCAGGGGGTACTCCGAGCTTTTATGTCCAGGGTTTTTCCTGGGGTTGGTCATCATGTAAGCTTGGCTGACTGCCCATGTGGTGACATTCAGTGTCCAGCCCCCCCCCCCCGAGGTCAAGCTGACTCACTGTGGCTGGGCAGGACGCTCTGAGGGCTCAGGGGTCCCTTCCTGGGAGCTGGGGGCTGGCGTAAGGCTGGCCCTTTCCTGCGCAGCTTGAAATGCATGAGTTTCTGGGGCTCAGGGTTGCCGGCTGGGGGGCCTGTGATGCCTTCGACTGGCCTCGGTGTCTTGTCTGCCCCACAGAGGGGCCCTCAAGGGGCACATACTCCGAGATGTGTGCTGCCCACCGAGACAGGAAAACCTGTCCCTAGTCAGCCCCTGTGCTTGTCCCCTGCAGGCCCTGGGCTGCATCTTGTACCTGCTGTGCTTCCGGCAGCACCCCTTTGAAGATGGGGCAAAACTTCGAATAGTTAACGGGAAGTACTCCATTCCTCCTGATGACACGCGGTACACCGTCTTCCACGGTCTCATTCGTGAGTCCTGTGGGTGGGACACTTGGGGGACGGGTCCCCGTGAGGTTGAAGCTGATCTGCTGTGTGCCCCACAACCCTGGGCAGCTGCACGGCCCCACAGGACCCCCAGCACCACCCTTTTTATAGCATCGCTGATGCAGGTTTTCCTCGAGCGCCAGATTGGGTCAGCCCCATTGGTGTGCACTGTCTGAATTGTGTGTGTGTGGGGGAGAGAATTTTGTCTATTTTTGTTGCGGCTCTTTAGTTCACCATTTGCTCACTTGCTTTGAAAACAGTTATGTAAGATGAGCGGCCCTGGGCATTTGAGACGCCTGCAAGGGCAGCGCAGTGTCATGCTGTCCCCGGGAGCCACACGGCTGGAAGCCCCTGGCCCGGTGCAGCTCTCGGCCCGACCTTCCTGAACTCATGGCTGCGCCCGTTTCAGGCTCCACACTGAGGGTCAACCCCGAGGAGCGGCTGTCCGTCACAGAGCTGGTGAACCAGCTTCAGGAGATCGCAGCTGCCAGGAACGTGAACCCCAAGTCGCCCATCACCGAGGTAGGGGAAGGCCGACATGGCGGCGTGGCAGGGAGCTTCCTCTGCAGGTATAGCTGCAGTTCCGACTGGCGCAGAGGCTGCTTCACGCACACGGTGTCGTTGGGTTTGGGTCTCGACAGCTCCTGGAGCAGAACGGAGGCTATGGGAACACGGCACAGCCCCGAGGGCCATCCCCTTCTGTGTGCCCAGGGCGGCCCCCCGGCTCTGTGAGCAGTGGGTACAGCGGAGGTAAGCACATCCCCGGTCATGTGGAGCTGCCCTCACTTGCCAGCACGCGCGTCCATCCCACCTGCCATTGGCTCCATAACAGTCCATGAACTTCCCGTGCACAAGACCCTCAGGAGATACCTCGGAGCAAAGCCCAGGTCCCTGTTCTTGGGGGCTGCATCCTGGTTGACGAGGTCCCCAGTAATCCCCCAGGAGGCCACTCAGCACCCCCTTCTCAGAGGCTGTGCCAGCACGGGTGCCCCATGATCTGTGAGGGCCGTGCGCTCGGCCGCCACCACCTGCATCTTGGTCTCTGGTTGCTGGGCAGGGTGGCTCTCATTGGCATTTTGTGCCTCAGTGCAAGAGGCCGTCTCTGATCACTGCGGCCCACGTGTTCGCTCGCCTCCCGGTCCGGGTGCACCCCAGGTGCATGCGCCTCAATGCCCATGTGGCTCCGAGCAGGGGTCTCTGATGGGTGTCAACGCCCTCCCTGGATGCCCCTTGAGCTCCCTGCGTGACCCCCTCGGGCTGCGCCCCACATGTGCATGCTTGAGTCACCCACGTCCCACTGCCACCCGCTGGCACGGCCAGGCCACTGGCCACCGCCCTGCGTCAGCACACACCCGAGCTTAGGGGCTCATCCATCGCTGTGAGAAAAGCGTCCCGTGGTTCTGCCCATTGATCTGACTTGCTCTTACCTCCTTCCATCAGTCTTTCTGTCTGTTGGTCTTAGTTCAGTGGACTTCCCAACAGAGCACTGTCACCCGCCTTGGAGCTGCCGTCCGTGACCAGGCCACTGTGGGCCACGGGCAGCTGCTACAGCACCAGGTGGTGTCAGGCCAGCAGCTGCTGGGGCCTCCGGGTTGACCCTGGCAGAGAAGGGGCTCCCGGCTCGTGGCGCCACATGTGCCTCCCGCTTCCCCTGGGACTGAGCTGAGCAAACCGTCTCCATCTCCTGCAGAGCTCCTCTGGCCGGGCCTTCCTCATCGGGTTTCCTGGGTTTCGGGAAGATTTAAGCGTGCCGGCTGGGACTTGTCTCAAATGGGTGCACTGGGAATCCCTGGGCCCTGCTGGTGGCACCCACAGGCTCTCACCAGGAGCTCCCCTCTGCCTTCCCAAGTGCACCCCGAAACTGTGTCCAGGTGGGGCTCACAAGCCCGTTGAGGCCCCGCTCCAATATGGCCTTGGTTGGGAATCTTCAGAGGAGAGGAGGCGGCATTCCCATGTTTGGACGAACTACACCCCCAAAGTCCAGTCACTCCCTAAAAGGACATGGAGAAGTCAGCAGTGGCTGCGCTTGCTTACACATGATTGCAGATCAAGGTCAGCCAAGGGGAGAGGTGCAGGGACCCTGTGGAACCCTGGCCTCCAGAGTTTGCCTTGGACCTTGGCAGTGTGCCCATAACTGAATGCTGGCGTCTCCAGAGGTCAGGCTGATACCGCGTGCCCAAGGCCCTCACCATGAGTCGCGTTTGAGTAAAATTGACACCTGCCTCGTCTGCTGTGTGCCTCAGGCACCACACCCAGAGGCTGAGGGCCCAGAGCTCACCTGGGCTGGCTGTTTGGGCCAATGAGCAGGGTCTGGGGTCGGGGCACTTGTGGCACGCTCCGAGGGTGCAGGGAGGTTCCAGGTGCATGGCCCCAGCCTCCTGTGAGTGGGCCCCGAGGGACAGCCACTGGGCAGTGGCCAGAGCAGACCTGGGCGTGGGCTCAGGATGTGTTTGGCAGGGTGTCTGTCGTCCCGGTCTACAGCACTGAGCTGGGGCCTGGGACCCTCCCCCCCATCAGCCTCCCGGCCCCGTGCCCACCCACTTTGGAAGTGAAGCTCTCGCCTGGGCTCTGCTCCAGCTTTTCCCTTCCTAGCTGGGGGTGGGGGTCCCCGTTGGCTGGTCTGCCCCTCGTCTGGGTCCATCCTGCCTTGGATTCTGCATCACAGCCAACGCTGTGCTTGATGGGCAGTGAGGTGGATTCTTGGAGTGCCTGGGGCACATATGGGCCCATGATCCCTGCACGGCCACTTCCCACTGGGCCCTGGGCAGGTGGGGTACGTGACGGTGCTGTGGCTGCTGTGCTGACGGACAGACCTCGCGACCAGCCCCACACCCGGCCCTCGGGTCAGCCAGTCTGGGGGCCCCTTCCGGGGGGCTGGCTCAGAGTTGGTTTTGGCTCCTTCTCCAGCCTCTGCACCTCTGTGTCCGTGGCTGGCAGCCCCAGCTTTCCAGGTGTGCATGTGCCCTGGTGGGGGAGAGGGAGCTTAGAAACCTGCTGCTCCCAGGGCAGCAAGAGTCCTTATTCTAAACTTAGCCTAAAGAGTCCGGGGCTGGCTCCTCTGGGCACAGGCTGCCCCTTCTGGACGGCCGGGCCCTCTGCTTTCTGTCTTGCAGTGCCCTGAAGGTGAGGGCTGTTAGCCACTGGGGCTGTTAAATTTGGCGCTTGGGGCTCCCTCAACCTGGCTAGGCCCGTGAGGGCTTGGGGAGCGCATCAGGGTTTTCTCCGCGGGTGAGTTAGCAACAGTAGCAACAGGCCTCCTGCGGCGCGCACACCCCAGGGACCTGGGGCTTACATGGGCTCCACACCCACCGCGCCGCTTGGTGTCCAGATTCCTGCAGGCCCTCGGGTGCCCAGGAAGGCTGGGTGTGGGCAGATCTTCAGAGCTCCGCTGCCCCTGTGCCCGTCTCCGTCCCGGGAGCTCCCGACGTGCCGCCCTGCGGGTTTGCCTCGTCCCTCCCAGTGCTGCCTTCGCCTGACCCTCCCGAGTCCAAGCCTGCACAGCGGCGTCCCCCCGGCCTGTACCCGGTGTTGGGGTCCCCACCCTTGCCCTCAGTTCCCAGGGACCCTGGGCGCCTCCTGTTTGGCCCCCAGCACTGTCAGCCACACCCCTGCCCCACATCTGCTGCAGGGCACCCATGTGTCCACAGCACGTGTTGGGCGATGGCTTGTTGGCAAGGTCCTTCCTGAGACCCCAGAGGCCATGGGACACCCTCCCGTGGTGTTCTGCCCTGGGGGCTGGGGGGGGTCTCAACTCGTGCACCTGGAAGCCGCCCTGCATGAGGGCTCGGGCCCGGACCTCGTCCACACTCCTGCTCCCGGCAGCTTCCCGGGGCCGAGGGCTGGCTCCGGCTGATGGGCGCTGGAGGCGGGATGGGCAGTGGGCCTAGCTGGCGGCCTCAGGGCTTGCCCCCTGCCCCTGACTGCTGCCGTCTCTGCTCCAGGCCTGACCCTGGTGGAGTGTGACCCGCCCTACGGGGGCTTCTTGGACATTCTTCGCGGAGGGACTGAGCGGCTCTTCACGAACCTGAAAGACACTTCCTCCAAGGTCATCCAGTCTGTGGCCAAGTGAGTGTGTGGCCTCGCGGGGGACAGTGGGCAGGGGGTGCGGGGTGTCAGCACCAGCCCCGGGCCCACAGCTCTGTGCATGTCCCACCTTGAGGCGCCTCCTGCCCCCCCACCCCCACCCCAGGAGTCCAGGAGGCCTCAGAGCGTTACGCAGCCCCAGGGCCCTCCCAGCCCCCCTCCACCCCTGTGTGCCATGACCTGTGATTCGGGATTCAGGGGTGCTTTATGGGGCAGGCTCTGCCACAGCTGCTCTGGCAAGCTGGCATTGGCTGGTCCAGGGCCGTTGGGGTGCAGGTGGGGCCTGACGGAAGGGGTGAACCCGTCAGCCTGGTGTGCAGGCGGCCTGGCCAGGTAGGCCGTAGAGGCCCGGCGTCCCTTCTTCTCCTGAGCGTCCCCTTGGGGAGCAGCCTGGCCCTTTGGTGGCCAAGCACCCCTGGGCCCCGGCAGGAGTGGCTGGTGCTGGGGCCTGGGGAGGTCAGGAGGGAGAGCCAGGGCGGGGTCCTGGCAGCGAGACGGAGCCAGAACAGCGTCTTCAGGAGGCGGCCTGGGCTGGGCAGGTGTGCGCTTGCTCTGGTGAGGCCCTGGCGGGTGGCACGCTGGCCGCAGCTCTTCTGGTGAACCCAGCGAGGCGGCTTGAGCAGAGCGACTCCCCGTGAACGCGGCCCGGGGGTGGGACGTTGGCCCGTCGGGTGGGTCTCGGCCCTGTGGCTGCTCCTGTATAAATGGGCTGGATTCGGACGGGAGCGAGGGGCCACCACAGCAGCCTGCACGGCCGGGGCCTGGAGAGAAGGGTGGGCCAGGAGACGCTGCCAGGGCCTCGCCGTCCGCAGTCCCAGGAGGCCAGTCCCCGTGGGGAGTGTCGCCTTCGTGGCTCCTTGATTTGGAGTTGTTTTAGCCTCAAAATTAAGCACATAAATTCCCGTTATTTAAGCAGGCTCATTTTGTGGTCTTTGTTTTCAGTGGCCAGAAAACAAAAGTGGATGTTGGTACTGGGAGTGGGGTGCTGCTGTTTCAAATACCAAGACCGTGGAAACGGCTTTGGAATAGATGGTGGGTGGAGGCTGGAAGAATTGGGAGGGCTGACGGAAAAGGCCCAGGTGGCTTTGAAGAGACTGTTGTAGAAATACGGAAGCCGGAGGTGCGTCTGCTGAGGCCTTAGAAGGAAATGACAGACGTGTCATCGGAAACTGCAGGAAAGGCGATCCCTGTTTTAAAATGGCAGAAACTTGGGGAAATTGAGTCCTGGTGTCAGATGGAGGACAGAGCTTGAAAGCGATGAAGGTGGATATTCCGCTGAGGAGATCTCCAGGCTAAGTGTGGAAGGTGCAGCCTGGCTTCTCCTCGCAGCTTATAGTGAAGTAGAAGAGGAAAGGGATAAGCCGAGAGCTGAGCTCCTGGGCACAAGAAACCAGAAATTCTGAGTTTCCAGAATACAAGTCCCTAGAGACCAGTGCCCCACATGAGGGCTCCGCTGACCGTGGATCTGGTCACCCATTCCCGTGCGCGTCGGGACTGGAGGTGCAGCTGCCCGGGAAGGATCCGTAGGAAGTCCTACTGTCTGGTAGACTGGACCGGTACGTTCTGTATACACAACCAACAGGGTTTTTTGCAAGATCTGTTTGAATGGGATGACTGACAGCCCGGACCTAAAGGGACAGAGAAGAGAAGAATTGAAGGAAAAGTCACTTCAAGGTCAGAGCCATGGAAGCTGCGGTCTGGAGTGAAGACATCTGCTCAGGCCCAGAGAGCAGCCCACCCGTGTGTGTGGAAAGGGGAGTCAGCCCCGGAGCTTGGAGAGGATGGGCCTTCACCCCATTGTTTAGGAAGAGTGTTACCATCCCAGTGTTTCGAGAGGGTGGAGCATATTCCCCAGGGATTGGGGAAAGTCTGGCCAATGCTTGGGGATGGTGGAGCCTGTGTCCCGGGGTTCACGGAGAGCCTGGCCACCTCTCGATGCCTGGAGGGGTGGGGCCTTCACCCCAGGGCTGGGGAGAGTGGGGCCCCATGCGAGCACTTGGGAGGGAGGGCGGCCGCCCCATCAGGCCCGAGGACAGCACGTCGGTCCTTGGATGACTGGGACCTCGAGATCTAAGGAGACTGCCCTCTGGGTTTCGGAACCGTTTGGGACCCGTGACGCCGTTTTCCTTCCTGTTTCTCCCTGTGGGAATGGGAATGCTTATCCCATGCCAGTCCCCCCACTGTCCGCTGGAGGCAGACAGCCTGTCCTCCAGTTTCCCAGGTTCGCAGGTGGAGGGGAGCTGTGCCCCAGGACACAGCAGGCTGGAACCAGTTTCATTCTAGTGTTTCTGAAACGATTAGGGCTTTTGAGACACTCTGATGGAATGTGTTTATTTTGCATGTAGAAAGAACATGATTTTGGGGGTCCAGGGGTGGAGTGTGGTGCTTGGAGCTGTGTGTGCCCCAGGAAAGCACGTCCCAGGGCCTTTGGTGGGGTTGCTTCAGGGAAAGCATCAGGAAGGGCCTCAGTCCTGTCCCCGAGTGCCCTCCAGGTTCAGACCGAGGGACAGCAACAGGCTGCAGGTTGCCGGGATCCGGAAGAGAAGGGAGGCCAGAGACGCCGCTGCCTGCCTCGCGTGCGACAGAGGACCAGGGTCTCCCTGGTGACTCCTTGATTTGGACTTTGTTTTAGCCCCAAACCATGAGTGAACAGCCTGCCCAGGAAACGGAAATGCTTGCCTAGTGCCCATACCAGCTTCGGGGATGTCTGCGCCTTTCTGTGGTGACCCCGTGTCCCTTCGACAGTTGATGGAACTTCCTGTCCTTGTTTTTGTTGCTTTCTCTTTTGCGTGGTGGCCGTCACCCATCTCCACACCGTCTGCGGTGCCAGGGTCCCCTCCGTGGCTGTGTATGCGTGGCCGGCTCTGGGTAGGTGGGTCTGGCAGAGGGGCCGGCATGGACGGGACCAGCTGGGCTCTGCCCTCTCTGGCCACCAGCCAGGTGTGTTCCTGTCGCCTGCGCGCACCCTTCTCACGTCTCGCCCCACGGCCCCAGCAGGCTGGCTCTCGACCCCGGGCAGTGGCCTTGTGCTGACAGCGCCATGCTGCGCACGTTCTCTGTGCGTGTGTTCGGGCACGCTGCCACACGGCCGTCTCCCAGAGCTTTCTGCGTGGCTGCCGCCCAGGGAAGAGGCCGGGCACCTGGCGTGTCCTTCTGTGGTGGGCTTCTGAGCGGATAGCCAGTGTTCCTGGCCCGGCCATGGGCTCGCCTGCGCTTTCCTGACATGGCCCTTGTGACCGCGGTTTGCTCCGTCCTGCTGGCGGCTTCCTCCCTGGCATCTGTGCTGGTTCAGTGACTGCAGCTCAGGCCCATGCTGTGCCACTGGCAGGGCCAGGCTTCCTCCTTTCTCCTTGCCAAGTGTTTCAGGTGTTCAGGTGTTTCTAACAGTGAGCTTCAGAATTAGCTTGCCCCATTCCACGTGGGCCCTTCAGGGCGTCCTTCGGGACTTTTGTGTGCATTTGCTGACACGGAGCCCAGGGCGGTGGCTCCACACAGTGGCCCTGGGATCCCAGTCTCCTGTCCCTCGGGAACGTGCCCTGGTGTCTGGGGTGTGTGTGCAGCTCGGGGGGTCTGCGCCCTGGGCCTTCTCCTCTCCCTCTGCCTTCCGTGTTTGCTGCTAGCTGTCTTCTCAACCCGCCCCTCGTGCTGTGACTTTTTAGACAAAACTTTTGAGACCAGCAGGAGGGAGCTGGAGGTCCTCTCTGCAGGCCCTCGGGCCTTTCCAGGGCTTGCAGTTAATCATTTCTTACCTGCCCCCACTACGGATGTCAGCTCCATGCGTGTGTTCACACACGCGTGCACTCACCTCATGCACACATGACACGTGTACACGTACATGCGTGGGTCCCCCGGCCTCTGCTGGCTTGGGTTCCGGTTCAGTGCCCGTGTGACAGCCTGCGCCCTCTTCCTCTCGGTTTCAGTTACGCCAAGGGAGACCTGGATATATCCTACATCACATCCAGAGTTGCTGGTATGTCGGCCAAGTTCAGCCGAGGATGTGCCTCTGCTTCCTCCTCTCCTGCGACCATTGCACGAGGCCGCTGACCTCCAGAGCGTGCGACGGCGCGGGGGGCGCAGCTGGGCCAGGCTTGGGGGCTCCTTTCCGGCTCCTCCTCCTGCCCTGGAAGGCCAGTCTGGAGGCCCCGCGCCACGAGAGGGGCAGTGTGGGCGGCAGGGTCTGGGATGCCCAGCACGGGCCTGGGGCTGGCGGTACTGACGCTCCGCTCCGTTCCAGTCATGTCCTTCCCGGCCGAGGGCGTGGAGTCCGCCATCAGGAACAGCATGGAGGATGTGCGTGCGTTTCTGGACGCCAAGCACCCAGGCCACTATGCAGTCTACAACCTGTCCCTGCGGACATACCGGCCTTCCAGGTTCCACAACCGGGTGAGTGCCCAGCTCCGGCAGCTGTCGCCAGGCGTCCCTGCGCCCCAGGGCAACGTGGAGCCTGCCCCAAACTGGAGCTTTCGCTTGACTGGTTCCCAGTGCAGCCCGTGGTCGACCTTGGGCACTCGCAGGTGGAGAGGGGTGGGCGCTGGGGCAGGAGACAAGGGGCAGCCAGCGCCACCTGCCACACGGCTGTTTTTGCTGAAGGATGAAGTGAGGAGAGCTTCCAGATCTGAGCAGGAGCAAAGCCGTCCAGTGTCGCACGGGCACAGTGGTCATGGTGCTTTGGGCAGGGGACAGGAGAGCAGCATGGCCTCATTCCCAGTGGGTGAGGGGGCTGAGAGGAGGGGCCGCCCATGATGCCAGTGGGGAGATGGAGAAGACAGAGGCCCGGGACCACCACGACAGGCTCAGCCCACAAGCCTGGGGGCGTCGGGCCACACACTTGCGGAGGCAGCAGGCCCAGGGGCACCCAGCGGGGGGCAGCGGGGGGGGGCGTGTGCGGACCGTGGGGCCAGCATCTGCTCCACGACCCTGGACGTATCATTGGGGCTGCTCCTTGTCAGGAGAAAAGCACCCGAGCAAACGTCAGGTCAGATGTGGTCGGGCCGGCCGCCATGGGGCTGGCAAGGGCACGTGCTCTCCTGACACAGGAGCGATGGGGGCTCCCTGACCCGCTAGCACCGCCCCAAAACCCCGCTCAGTGCTGCCCCTGGAGCCCTCTTGTGTGGTGGGGATGGGCCATGGGCCCCACCTGCACCTGAGCTGCAGAGGCTGCAGAGGCCCCGCGTGCCAGCTCTGAGAGGGCGGTGACGGCCCTGAGGGCCAGGAGCGGTGCCCACAGGACGCGCCAGGGCAGTGGAAAACACGCAGACACGGGTCAGAGGTTCTCTTCTGAAGAAGGAAAAGGCAAAGGCAGAAGAAGGAAATACTTGGGTGGGGGTTGTTCTAGGAACAGAAGGAAGAGAGTTTTGGATTCGCCCTTTCCCAACCAAAACCCAAACAGATGCAGCTTCAGAGACCTCGGACAAGGGCTGCCTTTGTTTTCTGCCAACCACCCGGTGATTTGCCAGGGGTGGGGGAGGGGGGAGACTTCCCCAAATTAGTGCCGTAAGAGAGGGTCCCCTGCAACAGGCAGACTGGGGGGCAGGGGGACGCCGCGGCCAGGGCTGCCCGGGGGAGAGTCCAGCCAACAGCTTTCTCTGCAGTGAGCGTCCAGGACTGAGACGCTCTTCGTGATGCTTAAACCAAAGCGCGGAAAAGGGCGGGCTCCAGGCTCCCTGTGAGTCCCGTGATCGCGCTGGTGGCGACTCTGACAGCACAGAGGAGCTCACGGCGAGAGATGGGGAGATGGAAAACCCGGCGAGTGCGCCCGGCGGTGCTCCAGGAGGCAGCGCCCGTCCTTCCCGCTTTCCAGACGGGCGGCGCGAGGCCCAGTCCTGAGCTGCGCTGTGCCCGCAGGTCTCTGAGTGCGGCTGGGCAGCCCGGCGGGCACCGAGCCTGCGCGGCCTGTACGGCGTCTGCAGGAACATGCACTCGTGGCTGAAGCAGGACCCCAGCAACGTCTGCGTCGTGCACTGCACGGTGAGTACGCGGCCGTCGCCTTGTGTCCATGTTTGCTGAAGTCCCTCGTTCGTGTGTTTGTTCAGCAACATTCCCAGGGAGACCCCGTTCGGGGCTTGGGGTCGTGGCAGGGAATGGAAGGCAAAGCGGACGAAACCCCTGCCCTCAGGTTCTGCTGAGGGGCAGTGAAGGAGCGGAGTCCACGCTTCCCCACGACACTGGGGCAGCCGGGCTGCCCCTGCAGTGGACGGTTGGCTCAGGCTCCCTGGTGCTGGGCGGGTGGGGGGCCCCGGGGCTTTGCTGAGCCCCTCTGGACGCTCCCTGTCCCTGCACAGGATGGGAGGGCCGCGTCCGCCGTGCTAGTGTGCTCCTTCCTCTGCTTCTGCCGGCTCTTCACCACCGCCGAGGCCGCCGTCTACATGTTCAGCATGAGACGCTGCCCGCCTGGCATCTGGCCGTCCCACAAGCGGTGAGTTCTGCCGGGGGGTGGCCCGGGGCCTCCAGGGCCTTCTGGGCTCCGTGCGGACACATACGGGGGTTTCTCGGAGGCAGGGAAAGGTCCCAGGAAAACGAGGGGCAGAAAAGCTGGACGTGCAGGGAAGGCCCGTGTCGGCTGCGACCCCGCCCAGCACCCACCGCGTACAGCCTGGCAGGCCTGAGACGAGCCGGCCGTTCCTGTGCCACGAGGAGGAAGCCGGAAGCCAGACTGAGGCATGGGGACCCTGAGCAGGGACCCCCCCCACCCCCGGCCTGTAGGAGCTCAGTCCCCGCGTCAGCCCACGGTGCCCATTCTCCCAGCCACCTACCCCTGCAGCCTCCATCGAGTGTGCAGTTACACCCTCTGCTCCCTCTGCGGGAACCCTGTGGGGTTGGACATTTTGATTTGGCTGCTGTCGTACACAAAAATCCACTGCCAACAGCTAACGCCGTTACTGAGAATCGCAGCGCTCGTCTTTAGGGCCGTGAGAGACGTCACGTCCCACGATGCTGCACCGGCAGGAAGTAGAATCTCTGCATCAACTATTAGCTGTGCCCCCCCTTCTCTCTCTTCTCCACGGGGACCCTCCATTCGCTGAGCACTACAGCCATGCTTGGCCATTTGCCCACTTCTGTCCCTTCCCCACTGCGAGAGGTGCCTTGTTGGTGCCCCAAGCTGGGGGTCACTTCCCACCACAAAGCTCATGTCAGGGCTCTAACTGGGAAGAGACCCCCAAGAGCAGGTGGAACGACAGTAAACCTGGGTGTGCTCTCCCACCCTCCTCGCCCACTGGAAAGAAAGGACAGAGTCGTGGAGTGGGGTGTCTTCCCCTCCACGCCGACGGCCCAGCCTGCTGATGATGGGTCAGGGCTAGGGTCAGAGTCGGGGTTAGGGTAGTTAGGTTCCCGCAGGTTCTGGGTCCCTGGGAAACAGGCCTTGCCTCATTGCTCACACCCAGGGGCAGGTCTCCCCAGAGAGCTGCTTCTCCTTGCTACCTTCTCGGGCTCTGTGGGGTGTCTTCCTGACTGCCCTCCAGGGGATGTGGCCCTCTAGCGTGCCGAGGAGCGGGCTCGCCCGCTCCCTGCTCCCGGCATGGCGGGTCCTGAACCAGGCCTGCTGCCAGGAGGGTCTCGCTGCTAGGGGCTGCGTGGGGTCCTGGGCTGCAGGCAGCCGCACCGACGCCACACTGAGGCCGGAGAGTGGAGGGCAGGCCTGGGGAGGCGCATCGGGCACACGAGTGGGGAGCAGGACACCTGGGGGCCCTCGCCCCCGTGACCATGGAAGACGAGGACAAGGGAAGGCTGAGGGGTTCCCAGGAGACGTGCGACCAGGCGCAGCAGAGGAGGACATTGGTGGGGAACTGGGGAAGCCAGGGAGCGTCTCTTGTTAACAGTTTCATATGGTGGTGCATTTCTTTGCGTGGTTGTGTCTCTGGTGACGTGTGAGAATTTATCCAAAGGGGAAGCACAGCAAGGGATGTGGGGAACCCCTGTGCTATCTTTACCACTTTCTGTCTGCCTGAAATTATCTCAAAGTCACAGTTCAGAACAGAGCGACTGAACCGTGCTGCCCCGCGGTCTTAGAGGGTCTCACCTCTGGAGAGAGCCCCCAGGCTCGGCGTGGTGGCCTGTGCGTGCTGCAGCCACAGCTTGTCCTGCTCAGACACCTCGGGCCCTTTGTCTCACAGCCTCTGCACATCCCTCCTGCAGCAGTCACCATGCTGAGGTGACCAGTGACCCATCCCCTGATCAGCCCTTCCCCTCGAGGGTGGACAGGACCTGTGGCTTGCGTCTAACCCACACATTGTTTCAAAATTGCTGGCTAGCACTGCCATGATTCTGTCACATGGTACAGCAAAAGAAACGGGACTCCAATGTAATTAAGGCCCCTAATCAGTCAACTCTGAGTTAACAAAAAGGTGACCACATTAAAAGATGATCTGGAGGTCACAGTGGTTATCCCGCTGGCCTGAACACACAGGTGGCGCTGGTGTGGATTGCCTGCAGACCCACATGGTGGGGACTGGGGGCTCTGGGAGCCAAGAACCTCGGTTCTACACCTGCCAGGAACTGGGTTCTGCTCACAGCCAAATGGGCTCGAAGGAGGCAACATCACCAGCCAGCAGCTTAAGTGCCACGCAGGACAGCCAAGCCACGCTGAGTCCATGATTCTGTGTCACGCAGCAGCGGAGACCGAATCCGCGGTCCCCAGAGCCCTCCTTGGGGGGCTTCGGTTGCTCCCCCACTGCTTACGCCCCTGGGCGGGTGCCTCGCTCCCCCACAGCACTGCCCTCCTGCCCACCCTGCTTGCGGCCACTTGTCTTGATGTTTGTTTTCTCCCTGATCCTGGTCTTAGCTTGGAAAACGTACGGGCATGTGGCTGCCACACGCGTGTTCAGTCCCCTGGTGAAGAGTTGGACATGCTGCTCTTGTCTCCTGCAGTCGAGTAACGATGAAACAGTTCCTTTTATCTGTGAATATTTCAAGTCATGATTCTTTAAGATGCTTTCTTGAATATAATTCATTTGATTCTCACTGGAGCCTGTGAGACAGGCTTTGTTAACCTAAAAATACGGAAAGTATAGCATTCTGACACTAACTTCTGTGTTTATTCCTTTTCTGTTCATCAAAACAGTGTTTAGGTGTTTGTACAAGAGTGAATAAAATGTGTGATGTGCTCTGCTGCCTGGGCCCGTGTGCCCGGGACACACGTGTGACACGCTGCGCCCCTGCCCCGGTGCCTGAGACACGTGTGTGACATGCTGTGCCCCTGCCCCAGGTACATTGAGTATGTGTGTGACATGGTGGCGGAGGAGCCCGTCTCGCCCCACAGCAAGCCGATCCTGGTGAAGTCGGTCGTCATGACCCCCGTGCCACTGTTCAGCAAGCAGAGGAACGGCTGCCGGCCCTTCTGCGAGGTCTACGTGGGTGACGAGCGAGTCACCACCACCTCCCAGGAGTACGACAAGATGAAGTGAGTCCCGCCTGGGGGTGCTGGATCTGGTGCTGCGGTGAGCACCCACTGTTTGCCCGGGCAGACACGCTGGGTTCCGTGCTCCGTCTTTGCTGCTGTGCCCTCTCGACCCCGCCATGTGGGCCCTGGTGGGGGGCGTCCTCGTGGCCACCCTCAGCCCCATGCTGAGGTAACTCCCCAGGATGCTGTCTGGGCTCACTGGTACCAAGACAGGCACGGCAGATGCAGGTTTCAGTGCTGAAGCTTCCGAGGAAGCAACCCCTGTGCGAGCCACTGCTGCTCAGTGGGGCGCTCTTGACCCCAGTGAGCAGCTCGTTGTTCTGTCGTTCAGGGATTTCAGGATCGAGGACGGCAGAGCAGTGATTCCGCTGGGCATAACCGTTCAAGGAGATGTGCTCGTTATAATCTATCACGCGCGGTCCACCCTGGGAGGGAGGCTGCAGGCCAAGGTGAGTGACGGGCGGCCCTTCTCTGCTTGTCCCCATGTCCAGGCTGGCCGATTCTCGCAGAAGGTCAAGCTGGTGTCCAGAAGTTGCTTTTAAGTTTTTATCAGATCAACACCGTGTTGTGCCCCTAACGTCCTCTGGGTAGCACAAGGCAGAGGTTCTTAGTGAGAAACCTGGAGTCTCCAGCTCCCTCTGGAGCAGGCCGGGACTGACGGCCTGGCTTCACGCTGTGTGCACACCCCATCCCCTCACGTGTGCACCTCCCTTCCTCTCCGCCTCCTTCCCTCCCTGTCCCCCGCTGCCCCAGCAGTGCTCCCTTGTCCTGTCCGGGTGTCCCCAGCACCCTGAACAGTGCAAGAGCACGAGGTGGCGCTGGGGGCTTGTGACGTGTGTCCCTCTGCCTGGCGCACACGAGGACTCTCAGTTTCCTTCCTTTCACAGATGGCTTCCATGAAGATGTTCCAGATTCAGTTCCATACTGGATTTGTGCCTCGGAATGCAACGACTGTGAAATTTGCCAAGTATGTTGCAGGTTTGCCAAGTATGCAATGTGCTGCTGTTCAGAGAGGGTGCCCGAATATCCAAAAACTGTTCAGCACATTCTTGAGTGCTTCACAAATGTGGGTGGGGTCAATGTGACCCTTAGGGAAGCTGGGAATGGCGGGTTCGGAGCTGTTCTTCCGAAACTAGTGTTTGTTTCCAAGATGCTGCGGCCCCGGTAGAGCTGTGACAGCATTTCGCTTTTGGCCTGGCCAACCGTGGACTAACCAGTACCTTTCTTTTTACCCCATGTGTGGAGTGGCCAGGTGGAAGCCTTGGTGGTTAGTCCATGTTAGCAAATGTTTACTGAGCACCTTTTACGTGCAGAGCGCTCTGCTGACCGCAGAGGCTGGAGATGAATTAGACATTGTCCCGCCATGTTCCAGAGCCACAGGGCAGTTCCAGGGCAAGAGGGGAGCTACATAGCGAGGACTCGAGAGACAGCTCCCACGGCCGAACCGACCAGGCCATTTTGCAGGCTCTGGCTGTTAGCACCAGCCCCGGGCCTGGCGCCTGGCAAGAGCTCAGGGCGAGTTGGCAGCGGCTGCCTACATGGGTGCGTTGTCAAGAGACTGGAATGGCTCATTGTTTACTTTAATGGCTTTGTTTTCTTTTAATCTTTTTACATTTCTTGTCTTTGTTGTGTCTTTTCGGGTTGGTGTCCCACACTTTTGTTACCCATAAATTCCCAACTCATTTCTGTTTCTTTTTTCCTCCTTTGGAGGAAGGTAAGAACTAGAGCTTTTGTAGTTTTTCAACCCCATTGGAAGTATGCTTCAGAAAAGAAACCAAATGACTGAAAACCAAGAGTTAAAAACAGGTTGAAGACTCACAGGTGCTTCACATGCTCGGGTTAACTACAGGGACTTCTGGTAACCATGATTAATATTTTAAAAAATACACAGGAAGAGACAGGGAATTTCACCAACGACTTGGAGATAAATGCAAATTCTGGAACAGAAAAGTATGACAGCTGATGTAAGAATTCAACAGATGTGTTCAGCAGTGGAACAGGAGTAAGGAATTGGAAGAAAGTATCAGGTTGTAGCACAGAGAGAAAAAGGTTGACAGACACAGAATGGAGCACGCAAGATATTTGAGACAACATGAAAAGATTCGGTATGCTCTTATTTGGAGTTCTAAAACATGAGAGAGAGAATGACCAAAAATTCTCCTAAACTGACGAGAGACATCAGTCCATAGAATCAAGCTCTGCAGACTCTAAGCAGGACTTAAGAAAAGAAAAAAAAATTTCAATCTAATCAAATCATAGCTGAAATCTGAAAACCAAAGTCAAATATTCAAAGCACTTGGAAAAAAAAATGACTTTCAAAGGAACAAGAAGACTGAGAGCTAATTTTTAACCGAAATGATGGATGCCAAAAGTAATTGGGCTGACTTACTTAAAGTGCTAAAGGAAAAAATTATCATCCTGGAATTCTGTATCCAGTGAAGTAAACCTTCAAAAATGAAAGTCAATTAATGATGTTTTCAGGCAAAAAAATTTGGGAGAGTTATTGCCAGCAGAACTGCTGCATTTGAAGACACACGAAAGAACAGATGGAAAATGAAAAATATTTCCACAAAGGAAATAATGGAGGAAAACTGGAGAGTAAATTTGTGAGGAAAATTGAGTTAGTTATTTAAAGCAGTACTATTAATGTATTATAAGTTTTTTAATCTATTTGGAATTAAAATACATAACAGTAGCGCAGAAGGTAAGAGGGGGGTTAGCGGAGTTAATCTATAATGAGGTTATTGCATTACCTACGAAGAACCAAACATACCAGTTTAACGTGGGCTATGAAAGTCAAGGATACGTGTTGTGATCTCTAGGGTAAACAATAAAAGAGCTAATAAAAATGCATTAAAAGTAAGTGATTATTCCAAAAGCAGGTGAGAATGGAGAAATAAAGAAGTAGAACAAGATGGGATGGGTAGAAAACCCATGGCAAGAGAGTAAATGTGAGCCCAACTGTCTCAATCATTGCATCGAATGTAAACGGACTGAACACTCCAATTGAAAGAAAGGACTGCTGGACTAGGCAGGAAAAACTAAACTCACCCATATGCTCTTTACAAGAGTCACACTTAAAAAAATATATATATGCATATAAAGACCCAGAAAGGCTGGAAGTTAAGTGATGGAAAATAATACACCATGCAAATGTTAATTAAGAGAGAGCTGATAGCACGATATCAATATCATAAAGGGTCGACCGAGGCAAGAAGTGTTACTAGAGATAGTGACATTGCCCAGTACTAAAAGGGAGGATACCACAGTCCTAAATCTGTTAGCACCTAATAACACAGCTTCACAACATACAGCAAGGACTTCCAGGAAGGTGGCGGAGTAGGCAAGGCAGAACGGCTTCTCCGTGAAAGTAACTAGAGGGGCCAGAGGACACCAGGGGTCATGGTTTCGGGGTGTGACCCCACAGAGGGTCTCCCACCGTATGTGGAAGGGACACTGACAAAAAACGGGAGAGAGATGGTGGCTCGAGGGTCGCGTCAATTTGTTCCGTGTCTGAACCACCTCAACCAGGCAGCAGCAGCAAAACCACTGTGCACCCACCTTCACAGTTTGCTGGGGGGTGATTCTCCATGGTCAAACAGCGGGAAGCTCCTGTGAGGGAACCCAGCATTTCCTGTCCCCACGGAAGCCCAGAGAGTGCAATGGCAAGAAGCAGGGAAGGGAGAGGCGCCATACTGGTGCTCAGGAGACTCACAGGCACACGTGGCAGCCCCAGGGCAGGCAGTCCCCAGAGCACACAGAGATCCGGTGCACTGATGGTTCCCACCTGGCCTGGACTCCACCCACCTCACAGGAGAGGTTCAGGGAAGACCTACCTGAGAGGCCACCTGCTGGGAGCTTGGGGAAACTGCACCCCAGCAAACCAAATTATATATAAATGCCCCGAAGCCAACAGAAAACGACAAAGTACTTGAACGACCTAAAGGAAACAGACAAGCCAAGCCACCAAATTAAAAAGCTACAAGAGACACAAAATTTGGAGCAATTAATTGAAGTACAAACAAATTTCCAAAGCAACTTCAACAAGATGGCTAAAGACATAAAGGAAATCAAGAAGAATCTACGAGAAGATAAGGAAGAATTTGAATGAGTAAATTTAAAAATAGCAGACCTCATGGAAATAAAAGACACTGGGGCTCAAATTAAAAAAGTATACTAGAGACACAATAGTAGATTTGAAGAGGCAGAAGAAAGAATAAGTGAACTTGAGGATGAAATGTGAGCACAAAAAAGATGGGGAAAAAATGGAAAAATTTGAAATGAAGCGCAGAGAAACAATGGACAACATGAAGCAAACAAATATAAGAATCATTGGTGTCCCAGAGAAGAAAAGGGTGAAGGGTTAGGAAGAGTGTTTCAAGACATAATTGAGGAAAACTTCCTAAACCTCCTAAATAACATAAATATGCAAATCAAAGATGTCCAATGAACTCCAAATAGAATAAATCCAAATAAACCTACTCTGAGACATGTACTGATTAGATTGTCAAATGCTGAAGAGAAGGAGAAACTTCTGAAAACAGCAAGAGAGAAGCGATTCACCACATACAAGGGAAACACCATAAGACTAGGTACTGACTACTCAGCGGGCACCGTGGAGGTGAGAAGGCAGTGGTATGACATATTTCAGATTCTGAAAGATAAAAATTGCCAGCCAAGAATTCTTTATCCAGCAAAGCTCTCCTTCAAAATCGAGGAGGAGTTTAAAACTTTCACAAATGCTGAGAGATTTTGTTAACAAGAGACCTGCCCTTGTATACTAAAGGAGGCTCTCCCAGCTGAGAAAAAAATAAAGGAGAGAGGAGTCTGGAGAAGGGCACAGAATTGAAGAGTTATTAATAGGGGTAACTTAAAGGAAAAAAAGAGAGGGGAAAAAAATAGATCTAACAACTAAAAACCGAAGAATAAGATGGCTGGTTAAAGAACTCCCTTCACAGTAATAACTTTGAATGTGAATGGATTGAACTGTCTAATTAAAAGATACAGACTGGTAGAATGGATTAAAAAATATGATCCATCAATATGCTATTTACAAGAGACTCATATTAGGCCCAGTGACACAAAGAGACTAAAAGTGAAAGGATGGAAAAAATACTACACAAACCACGTTCAAAAGAGAGCTGGGGTAGCTATACTAATATCAGACAGAATAGGCTTTAAATGCAAAGATGTCATAAGAGACAAAGAAGGACACTACATATTAAAAACAGGGATGATTCATCAAGAAGAAATAACAATTATAAATGTCTGTACACCCAATCAAGGAGTTCCAAAATGCATGAGACAAACATTGGCTAAACTGAAAGGAGCAATAGACACATCTTCAGTAACCGTGGAAGACTTCAATATACTGTTCTCTATAGGTAGAACTGCTAGACAGAGGACCAATAAGGAAATTAAGAAACTAAACAATATGGTAAATGAGTTAGGTATAACAGACATACATAGATCATTACTTCCCAAAGTATCAGGATATATATTCTTCTCTAGCGCCCATGGAATATTTTCCAGAATAGGTCATATGCTGACACACACAAAACAAGTCTTAATAAATTTAAAAATATTGAAATTATTTAAAAGCACATTCTCTGACCACAATGGAATGCAACTAGAAATCAACAACCACCAAACAACCAGATCTTTCACAAATATGTAGAGTTCAACAACACACTCCTAATCAATCATTAGGTCAAAGAAGAAATTGGTTAGTATCTAGAGACAGATGAAAATGAGAACACAATATGTCAAAACCTGTGCGATGCAGTGAAGGCAGTACTGAGAGGGAAATTTATAGCTCTAAATGCATATATCAAAAAGCAAGAAAGAGCTAAAACTAAAGACCTAACTGAACAACTGAAGAGGCTAGAGAATGATCAACAAACTAACCCTAAGCAAGTAAATGAAAAGAAATAAAGATTAAAGCAGAAATAATGAGCTTGAGGACAGGAAACCAATAGAGAGAATAAAATCACAAGTTGGTTTTTTTGAGAAGATCAACAAGATTGAAGGACCCTTAGCTAGAATGATAAAGTCAAAAAGAGAGAAGATCCAAATAGAATCAGAAATGAGAAGGGGGTAATTGCTATAAATCCTGAAGAAATAAAAAAAAATCATAAGAGGATACTATGAACAACTGTGTGCCAACAAGCTAGACAATTTAGAGAAATGAACAGTTTCCTGGAAACACATGAATAACCTAGACTGACCCAAGAAGAAATAGAAGACCTCAACAGATCAATCAAAGCAAAGAGATCCAATCAGTCATCAAAAATCTATCTACAAATGAAAACCCAGGGCCAGATGCTTCACGGGAATTTTACCAAACTTTTCAAAAAGAATTGACACCATTCCATCTCAAACTCTTTCAAAAAATTGAGGGAAAATGAATAGTACCTAACTCATTCTGTGAAGCTAATATCACTCTGATACCAAAACGAGATAAAGATACTACAAAAAAGAAAAACTACAGGCCAGTCTCCCTAATGAATATAGAGGCAAAAATTCTCAACAGAATACTCGGAAATTGAATACAAAGGCACGTTAAAAGAATTATACAGCACAACCAAGTGGGGTTCATACTGGCATGCAAATTGGGGTTCATACTGGCATGCATTACTGGCAGCATAAGAAAATCAATTGATGTAATTCAACACATTAACAAATTGAAAGGGAAAAATCAAATAATCATCTTGGTAGATGCTGAAAAAGCATTTCACAAAATTCAACATCCCTTTTTTATAAAATCACTTCAAAAAGTAGGAATTGAAGGAAACTTCAATATGATAAAGGGCATATATGAACAACCCACAGCCAGCACAGTACTCAAAGGCAAGAGGCTGAAAGCCTTCCCCCTAAGATCAGGAACAAAACAAGGATGCACTCTGTCACATCTGTTAATTCAACATTGTGCTAGACGTTCTAGCCAGAGCAATTTGCCAAGGCAAAGATATAAAAGGTATCCAAATTGGAAAGAAGTAAAACTGTCATTATTTGCAGATGATATGATCTTATATTTTAAAAATCCTGAGAATTCAACCACAAAGCTATTTGAGCTAATAAATTCCACAGCTGCAGGATATAAAATTAATGCACGTAAGTCGGTAGTGTTCCTATGCACTAGTGATGACCTAACCTAAGAGGCAAACAAAAAAAAATTTTTTTTCCATTCACAATAGCAACTAAAAAAATCAAGTGCCTAAGAATAAACTTAACCAAGGATATAAAAGACCTCTACACAGAAAACTACAAACTTTACTAAAAGAAAGAAATAGGTGGAAAAATATTCCATGCTCAGGGATAGGGAGACTATTGTTTAGATGTCATTTCTACCCAAACTGATCTACAGAGTCAACGTAATTGCCATCAAAATTCCAACAACCTACTTTGCAGATTTACAAAGCTGGTTATCAAATTTATTTGAAGGGAAAGGGGCCTCAAATTGCCAAAAAAAAAAATTACTAGAAAAGAATGAAATGGGAGGACTTACCAGACTTTGAAGCCTATAAAGCTACACTGGTCAAAACAGCACAATATTGGCATAAAGATAGACATATTGATCAATGGAATCCAATTGAGAGTTCAGAAATAGACCCCTAGATAATACGGTCAACTGATTTTTGATAAGGCCCCCACATCCATTGAACCGGGACTGAACAGTCTCTTCAACAAATGGAGATGGGAGAACTGGATACTCATATCCAAAAGAATGAAAGAGGACCCCTACCTCACACCCTATACAAAAATTTACTCAAAGTGGATCAAAGATATCAATATAAGAGACAGTACCATAATGTAGTGAAACATCTTCAAGACCTAGTATTAGGAGGTTGCTACTTAGACCTTACACCCAAAGCACAAGCAACAATAGAAAAAATAGGTAAATGGGAACTCCTCAAAATCAAAAGCTTCTGTACCTCAAGGGAATTTGTCAAAAAAGTGAAGATGCAGCCAATGCAATGGGAGAAAATATTTGGATACCGTATCACTGAGAGTGTACTATCCAGAATTATAACAAATACAGCTCAACAGCAAAAATAGAACCTAATTTAAAGTAGGAAAATGATTTGAATAGACATTTCTCCAAAGAAGATACTGCAATGACCAATAAGCATGAAAAGATGGTCATCATTAGCAGGTATGGAAATGCAAATCAAAACCCAGTGATATATCACTTCACAACCATGAGGATGGCTATGACTTAAAACTTGGAAAATAACAAGTGTTAGCAAGGCTGTGGAGAAACAGGAACCCTCGTATGTTGTTGGTGAGAATGCAAAATGGTACAGCCATCACAGAAAACAGTTTATTGTTCCCTCAGAAAGTTAAACATAGAATTACCACATCACTCAGCAGTTCCGCTTCTAGGTTTCTATCCAAAAGAATTGAAAGCAGAGACTCAAATGGATATTTGTACACCAGTGTTCATAGCAGCAGTATTCACAGTAATCAAAAGGTGGAGGCAACCCAAGTGTCCATCAACGAATGAACAGAATATAGTCCATCCATACAATGTAGTAATATTTTCAGCTGTAAAAAGAAGTGAAGTGCTGATCCATGCTACAACATGGACCAAACTTTAGGAAATAATATTGAGTGAAATTAGCCAGATACTTAAGGAACTATTGTGTGATCTCATTTATATGAATTTTATAATACATAGCTATACATATAATACATATAATACTTAGAATAAAATGGTCAAATAATGGTTACAAGGGGCTGGGAGATTAGGGGAGCAAGGAGTTATTGCTTATTGGGTATGAGTTTCTGTTTCAGATGATGAGAATGTTCTGGTTGCACAGTGCTGTCAGTGTACTTAGTGTCACAGAGTTGTACACATAAAAATTGTTAAAATGATTTTTATGTTATGCATACCACAACAATATTTTTTATTTGACAGAACAAGAATGTGAAATCACCACATCCATAATGATGTTCATTTAACTCAGTGTCCAACAAAACAAAAAATCAGTAAAGATATTGAAGACTCCTTACAATACATTTAGCCAACTTGACCTGAGTTTTGAGTACTACAATGAACAACTGGAAAAATTGTGTTCTGTTTAAATATACATGAAACATTTACCAAAATAGTGCATATATTGGGTAATAAGACAAGTCTCAAAACATCTCAAAAGGTGGAATTAAGATAGAAATCAACAATAGAAAAATGCCTAGAAAATCAGTATCAAGAGTATGCTCCTATATAATCCAAAAAAGAAATCACACATGAATTACAATATTTTAAACTGAATGATAAAATGCCTGTTATCAAAAATTGTGAGATGCATTTAAAGCAGTGTTTAGAAGTAATTTTAGTTGCATACGTTTTTAAAAACAAGTTGTAGATTTGTTTTTCCCTTCAATTTTTCAGTGTTTGGTTCACATATTCGGGGGGCTCTGTTAGGTGCATGGATGTTTATAGTTCTTGTATCTGCTTACTGTATTGACCTTTTTATCAATGTAATAATGTGCTTTTTTGCCTCTGGTAAGAATCTTTGACTTAAAATCTACTTTGTCTGATATTAGTATAGCCACCCCAGCTCTCTTTTTGTTACTGTTTGCAAGAAATATCTTTTTCCATCCTTTCATTTTCAACCTCTTTGTGTCTTTGGCTCTAAAGCAAGCCTGTAGCTGGATCTTGCTGTTGTATCCATTCTGCCAATTTCTACCTTTTAATCAGTGAATTTAATCCATTTCTATTTAAAGTGTTTAGCCATAATGCAGGCCTTGCTGCTGCCATTTTTATATGTCTTATATCTTCTTTTGTTCCTCATTTCCTCCAGTTTTGCCTTTTGTTTTTGGTTGATTTTTTTCTAGTGTGCCATTTTGATTCCCTCTTCATTTCCCTTTCTGTATATATTTTTCTTGGTGCCTACCATGATGACTACAATTTCATCCTAAATCTATACCACTAAGTTGCCTTCTGTCCTTCCATGGTTTCTGATGAGAAACTGGCTGTTAATCTTACTGAGCCTCATTTGTCCATGCGTCCCTTCTCTCTGCCTTTGCCTTTTGAGATTTTCTCAGTGAATCTCTGAGTTTTTCCTGTTTGAGTTTATTGAGCTTCACAGGTATGTATATTTATGTCTTTCATCACTTAGGGAGGTTTTGGCCATTATTTCTTCAAATAGTCTTTTTCCCCTTTATCTTTTTCTTTCTGTCATGTGTATTTTTGGACACGCAGTGGTTCCCACATGTCCCTTAGTCTTGGGTTATGTTTTTTCATTCATTTTTCCTTCTGCTCCTTAGACCGGATAATATCAGTTACCCTGTGAGTTCACTGATTCTTTCTGTACCTGTTCTGTTCTCATCTGCTGTGGAACCCTTCTAGAGAGTTTATTTCAGTTATTATACATTTCAACTCCAGAAGTTCTGTTTGGTTCTTTTTTAAAGTTTCTATCTCTTTATTGAACCCCTCTTGTCTTCTGTCATTTTCCTGTTTTCCTTTAATTCTTTGTCCACGCTTTCCTTTAGCTCAGTGAATTTATTTAGGAAAGTTAACATACATCTTCATAAATGACTCAAGTGTCTAGGTTTTCTCAGGGATGGTTTCTATCACTTTATTTTGTTCATCTGAATAGGCCATTCTTTCCTCGGTATTCCTTGTGATTTTTGTTGACATCTGGACATTTGTATATTATAATGTGTTAATTGGCAGTTAGATTCTCCCCCTTCTCTGGGGTTTGCTGATTTCTGTTTGGAGGGTTGGCCCAGTTTAAAGGCTATAGGGTCTGTTCCTTGCCGTATACGGTCACTGAAATCTGTGCTTCTTTAGTTTGTTTTCTGATAGTGTTTTGACAGAAAATTCCTTGAATGTCAGCAGCTCTGAAAAACACATTAAAACCAAAACAGCTTCTCCCAGCCTAGACAGTTGGCTGTGTGTTGAGACTGTCCCCCCACACTCAGGCTAGCGTATCCTGGGCCTGCAGGTCAGCCCAAGGTGCCACTGAGGCACTTCCGGATTTCCCCAGCCCCTCTCCAGGTCTCCTTCCTGCGCCCAGCAGCCACAGGTGGCCACGGTGTTCAGTTCAGCGGCTCCCTGAGTGAGCTTGGGGAGATGACAGGGCGATGGACTGGACGGACACACACGCACTGAACATGTGCCTTAGGAGTGCTCCGCCCTCCAGCCAGGTCCCAGGGCCCAGCTCGATGCGGGAGACACCGCCCCTCAGGAGCGCCGGTGGGGGCGTCCAAGGCCCACGCATCTTTCCTGCACTTGTAGCCTTTTTCTCGACTTCGCCTTTGCTTGGGTGCTGTGTACTGGGAAAGGGGGTTCTGAGAGTTTCTGCTTGTTAGTCAGTGTCTGGCGAGCGTGTGTTGGGAGCTTCCTTCTCCGCCACCCTGCTGGTGTCACTCCTGACCTCTGTGCCACGTAGTCGTCTGCATGCTGGTTACCACCAGTTGAAAACCTTGTTGGCACGCACTCTTTCTGTTGTTGTTAGCCTGGCTAAGGGTGCATTGATTTTACTGATTTTCTCAAAGAGCCAATGTCTGGTTTTGTTAGTTCTATTGTTTTTTTTGTTCTCAAATTCATTTATTTCTGCTCTAATCTTTGTTATTTCTTTCCTTCTGTTTGCTTTGGGGTTAATTTTCTGTTCTTTCTCTAGTTCCTCCTGGTGACCAGTTAATTCCTCAATTTTTTCTCTTTTTTCTGTTTTAATATAGGCATTTAGGCAATAAATTTCTGTCTCAGCACTGCCTTTGCTACATCCCATGAATTTTGATATGTTGTGTTTTCATTTGCCTCAAGATATTTACTAATCTCTCTTGTAATTTCTTCCTTTACCCGCTGGTTATTTAAGTGTGTGTTGTGTACCCTCCATATATCTATGAATTTTCTGGCCTTCTGCCTGTTCCTGATTTCCAACTTTATTCCGTTATGATCCAAGAAACTGTTTTGTATAATATCAGTATTTTTAAATTTGCTGAGACTTGCTTTGTGGCCCAACATGTATATACTTGAGAATGTTCCATGAGCATTTGAGAAAAATGTGTATACTGCTGCTGTGGGGTGTACTATTCTATAGATGTCTGTCAAGTCTGGTTCATTTACCATACAACTCAACATCTCCGTTTCCTTATTGATCTGTCTAGATGTTCTGTCCATTGATGAGAGTGGTATATTGAAGTATCCAAGTATTATTGTAGAGGTATCTACTTCTCCCTTCAGTGTTGTCAGTGTTTGCCTCATGTATTTTGGGACAGTCTGGCTCAGTGCATAAATATTTTTTATTATTATGTCTTCTTGATGAATTGTCCCTTTTATTAATATAGGGTGTTTCTTTGTCTCTTTTAATTATTATACATTTGAAGTCTAATTTGTCTGGTATTAATATAGCTTCCCCTGCTCGTTCCTGGTTGTTTTTTGCATGAAATGTCTTTTTCCAACCTTTTCACTTTCAACCTATTTTTTGTCCTTGTGTCTAAAGTGAGTTTCTTGTAGACAGCATATTGATGGGTCATGTTTTTTAATCCATTCTGCCAGTCTATGTCTTTTTATTGGGGATTTTAGTCCACTAACATTTAGTGTTATTACTGTAAGGGCAGTACTTCTACCATTTAGTCTTTTGGATTTTATATGTCGTGACTTATTTTTTTCCCCACTCCTTTTACCCTTCCTGATAGTCTTCATTTATACACTCTTCTCCAAACCCATCTCTCCTGTCTTTGCCTATCTGCCTGTAGCCCTCCCTTTAGTATTTTTTATAGCACAGATCTCTTCTTCACAGATTCTCTCAGTATCAGTCTGTCAGTATTTTAAACTCTCCCTCATTTTTTAAAGGACAGTTTTGCCAGATATAGAATTATTGATTGGCAGTTTTTCTCTTTCATTATCTTAGTTACATCTTACCACAGCCTTCTCATCTCCATGATTTCTGTGGAGCAATCCGCACTTAGTCTTATCGAGCTTCCCTTGTATTTGATGGATCACTTTTCTCTTGCTGCTTTCAGAATTCTCTTTGCCTTTGACATTGGACAATCTGATCAGTAAATGTCTTGGATTAGGTCTATTGGGATCTATTCTGTTTGGCATATGCTGCGCTTCTTGAATCTGTAATTTTATGTCTTTCATACAAGTTGGGAGATTTTCAGTGATAATTTTTTCTATTATTCTTTCTGCCCCTTCCCCTTCTCTTCTTCTGGGACACCCATAACACATATATTCTTGTGCTTCATGTTGTTGTTCAGTTCTCTAATACCCTGCTCATATTTTTTCATTCTTTTCCCTGTTCTTTTTGCGTGTAGAATTTCAGAGGTCCTGTCTTCTAGTTCACCGATCCTTTCTTCTGCCTTCTCAGATTGACCGTTATGCATCTCCATTGTGTTCTTCATCTCTTCTGTTGTGCCTTTCATTCCCATAAGTTCTGCCAGTTGTTTTTTCAAACTTCGGAATTCTGCCTTATTTTCGCCCCATGTCTTATTTACATCTTTCATCTCTTTTGCCACATTTTCCTTCGCTCATTGATTTGATTTAGATTTGTTTGAACACCTTTAATTAGTTGTTTCAACTCCTATATCTCAGGTGAAGTGTTAGTTTGTTCCTTTGGCTAGGCCATATTTTTGTGTTTCCTAGTATGGCTCATTATTTTCAGCTGTGCAGGCATCTGCATTTCTTGATTAGTTTATTCTGGAGCTCATTTTCACTCTTTTGCTTAGGGTTTTCTTGTTGGTTGGCTTTGTTCTCTATCCTTTGGCATTCAGTTTAACTTATTCTGTACCTCTAACATAGCTTCTCTTTTGTTGATCCAAATATTTCAGCTCTTGTTTTTCTGGTTCTTTCCCTGCCTCTATGTAGCCTTCTTGAGTGTCTCCTCGGATATGGTCGACCCCAGTTGGGTTTTCCCAGTCCAGAGAGGCCCAGGTCTCGGGAGGAGCATGTGGAGTTTCCCTGAGAGTGAGACCCTCCTGTGAGGTCTCTAGACTCTGTGCCTCTCCTGTGCTGTCCGGCAGCGTGAGGAGATGTGGAGCCTTCAGTTCTCCCGGAGACCCTGACCCTGCCAGGGGTGTGGCTGCCTGAAGCTGGTCTCTGTTTTCCAGCCCCTGGGGTCTGAGTTCCTGAAGGACGGCCACCACCTGTGCTGGGCCCTGCCCCCCTTTTCTTGGGGATGTTATGCCCTTCAGGGGATTGTCTCCCCCTCTAGACCCATTGCTTTGTTCTTCAGAGCTGTCGTCGCTCCACCCTTGTGTGGGTCCAGCAGCCAGTTGCAAATATCTCAGGCTTTCTGTAAAGAGCTACTTAGAATAGTTTTAAAAAAGTGTGTACTGTTAAGAGCTTTGCTCTTAATGCATATGTAACACCTCCAACATTTAACTAACTAATTAAATTGAGCAGAAAGCTGTTGATTTGGCAGATCGATGCAGAACAGTTGAGGTGTGCATATTCTGGGGGCAGGAATTGCTTTGTGGGAGGTGGTTAGAACAGGGTAGCGTGAGAGAAGGAGGTTGGAAATCCAGTTGTCAGATAACCTGACTGTTGTTTGTTTGTGAGCCGAGTGCCTGCTGGCTGCTGGTTGGGTCCTCTTGCCAGCGTTTGTGCTTCCTGACCGAGCAGACTGCTGGTGTCCTGGGCCCCAGGCCCAGGTGCTCTTGTCCCTGCTCGCTGCCCACCCTGCATTGTTCCATCACCACCCCCGGGGCAGGCCTGGAGACCCGGACCCAGCCGCAGTTTCTGGGCCCAGTGGGGCCAGCCCGGAGGCCTCGGGATGACTGGCCACCGGCAGCCCAGCTCAGCGTGCTCCCCTGCAGAGGTCAGGTGTGCCTGTCTGGGCCCCTGCCCACCTCGCTCCCTCCTCCTCCCTTGGCTCTTCCCCAACTTTCTGCCTTGTCCTCGCTGATAAAGGAAGTTGCTGTGGTCGTGGCTCCCAGGCCGTCCCTGCTGCCTGTGGAGCCTTTTCCTGTCCTTGTTGACCTCTCTGGACCCAGAATCCCTGCTCGTGTTTTAACCGGTATTTCCCGCCCAAGCACAGTCCTTTATTGGGGCAACATGACCTAGAAAGAAAGAACTTGGACTTGAAAGGAAGCTGGAGCCAGTCCCTGGGCCGAGGCGCTGTGCCTGGGGGGGCAGGAAGGCCACGCATGTCTGTAGCCCCCACCAGAACCCCTCACCCAGAAAGCTGAGCAGTGTCCGCCGCCTTCTGATGCTCTCGGTCCGAGGAGGGAGGCGCCTCCTTGGGGCACGGTCACATCTTGAAGCTGAGGTGGTTCGTGTTTCGTCGTCTTCTCTTCCATAGAGTAATGGTGTTTCTGGAGTTGTAGGAGGACTCAATCTAGAATCCTGAACACTTTGAAGTATTGCTCGCTCATTAGTTCTGCTAAGTCCAGGGAAGTGAGGACTAAAATCTGCCATCGCTCTGCTACCCAAACCCACCGCCCTCTCCATCTGCCCTGTGGGTACCCTTCCTCTTGGCTTCTGGATGCTTATCATTCTGCATGGACAGTGGAAGACTGGCCATCAGACCATGAGCAGACAGCCCCTGGTCTGCAGGCATTGCGAGCTGCTGCCGCTCGGGGTTACTCCTGATGTCTGCAGCACAGCCCATCTCTGGGGCCATCACCTTTGGGGTTTTCCTTTTTTGATATTTTATCACTATTTTATCCCATAGGAGTGGGCCTGGTTTTTGTTGTTTTTTTTCCCCTTCATTAGAGAAGTTGTGGGTTTACAGAATAATCATGCATAAAATACAGGATTCCCATACACCACCCCATCCCCAACACCTGGCCTGGTGTGGAACATTTGTCACAATCGGTGATGGCACATTTTTTTAATTGTTCTGTTAACTGTAGTCCCTTGTTTACCTCACGGTTCACTGTGTGCTGTAGTCCGTGGATGGTTTTAACGTTTACTCTGGTACCCCATAGACAATCTGACATTTCCTCTTTTAGTCACACTGAGATACTTCGGTGCTGTCAGCTGTCCACACTGTTGTACCACCATCACACCTTCCGTGACCAGGGAGGAGCCCTGAACTCTTGAGCCTTAGCGTCCCTTTCCCATCCCCACCTTGACCCCCAGTAGCCTATATTCTAGACTCTGACTTATGACTTTGCTTATTCTAATTATTTCAAATCAATGGGCTGGTACAGTATTTGTCCTTTTTTGTCTGGCTCATTTCATTCAACAGAATGTCCTCAAGGTTCATCCATGTTGTCACGTGCTTCAGGACCTCACTCCTTCTTCCTGCTGAATAACATTCCATCGTGTGTGTGTATACACTGCATTTTGTTTCTCCATTCCTCAGTTGATGGATACTTGGGTTGTTTCCATCTTTTGGCAATTGTGAATAATGCCGCTGTGAACACTGGTGTGCAAGTATCTATTGAAGTTCTTGCCTTCAATTCTGTGGAGTATATACCCAGAAGTGGGATTGCCGGGGTCATGTGGTGGTTCTGTACTTAGCTTTCTGAGGATCTGCCAAACTGTCTTCGATAGCAGCTGTACCACGTTACATTCCCACCAGCAGTGAATGAGTGCTCCTATATCTCCAGCACATGTTATTTTCCATTTTTTTAACAGCAGCCATCCTAATGGGTGTGAAATGGTATCTCGTGGTTTTGATTTGCGTTTCCTTGATGGCTAATGATGTTGAGCATCTTTTCATTTGCTTTCTGGCCATTTTTATATCTTCTTGGAGACATGTTGAAGGATATATACACACACACACATATGTACATACGTACTGGATATTAATTTTTTGTCAGATACGTGGTTTCCCAATATTTTCTCCCACTGTATAGGCTGTCTTTTTACTTTCATGATGAAGTCCTTTGAGGAACAAAAGTTTTTTGTTTTTATGAGGTCCTATTTATCTGTTTTTTCTTTTGTTACTTGTACTTTTAGTGTTAAGTCTTAAGAAACCGTCGCGTGACACAAGGTCTGAAGGTGGTGGATAGTTCTAGCTCTTATGTTTAGGTCTTTGATCCATTTTGATTTTTTGTATATGGTGTGATGTAGGGGTCCTACTTTTGTTTGTTTTCTTGCTTGTTAGTTAGTTAGTTTGTTTTGTAAACAGAGATACAGTTTACCCAGCACCATTTGTTGAATAGATTGAGTGGTCTTTGCCACCTTGTCAGAAATCAGCTGGCCATAAATGTGGGTGTTGATTTCTGAGTTCTCATTCTGTTCCATGCGTTGGTATGTCTGTCCTTATGCCAGTACCATGCTGATTTGATTACTGTGGCTCTGTAATAAGTTTTAAGATTGGGAAGTGTGAGTCCTCCAACTTCATTGTTTTTATCACGATGACTTTAGCTATTCGAGGCCCCTTACCCTTCCATGTAGATTTGATGATGGGCTGTTCCATTTCTGCAAAGAAGGTTGTTAGAATTTTTATTGGGATTGCATTGAACCTGTAAATTGCTTTGGGTAGTTTTGACATCTTAATGATATTTAGTCTTCCTGTCCATGAACATGGAATGTCCTTCCATTTATTTAGGTCATCTTTTGTTTCTTTTAGGAATTTTTGGAGTTTTCTGTGTGTAAGTCCTTTGAATCTTTGGCTAGATTTATTCATAGATATTTGATTCTTTTATTTGCTGTTGTGAATGGAATTTTTTTCTTGAATTCTTATTTCAATTGTTCATTGCTGTGTGTAGCAACACTGCTGATTTTTGCATGTTGATCTTGGAAGTCTGCCAATTTGCTGCATTAATTTATTAGCTCTAGTAGCTTTGCTGTAGCCTTTTCCAGATTTTCTACATACAGGATCATGTCATCTGCAAACAATGAAACCTTTACTTTTTCCTCTCCAGTTTGGATGCCTTTTATTTCTTTTTCTTGCCTCTTTACTCTGGCAAGAACTTCTAGCACAGTGTTGAATAACAGTGTGACAGTGGGCATCCTTGTCTCATTCCTGATCTGAGAGGGAGAGCTTGCAGTCTTTCACCATTGAGGAGGATGTTAGCTGTGGGTTTTTCTCCTATGACCTTTATCATGTTAAGGATGTTTCCTTCTATTAGTAGTTTTCTAAGTTTTTATCGAGGGGTTGCTGGATTTTCTCAAATGCTTTAGTTGGATCAGTTGAGATTATCGTGGGTTTTTTTTCCCCTTCGTTGTGTTAATGTGGTGTATTACATTAACTGATTTTCTTTTGTTGAACCAACCTTGCATACCAGGGATAAATCCCACTTGATCATAGTGTATGATTATTTTAATATGCTTTTGGATTCAGTTTGCTAGTATTTTGGTAAGTATTTTTGCATCTCTATTTACAAAGAGATATTGGTCTGTAGTTTTCTTGTGGCATCTTTATCCAGCTTTGGAATGAGGGTGATGTTAGCCTCATAGAGTGATTTAGGAGTGTTCAGTCCTCTTCAGTTTTTTGGAATAATTTGGGCAGAATTGAAGTTAAGTCTCCTTAGAATGTTTGGTAGAATTCCCCTGGGAAGCCATCTGGTCCTTGGCTTTTCTTTGTTGGGAGGGTTTTCATGACTGATCCAATCTTTTAACTAGTAATTGGTTTATTGAGATCTTCTGTTTCTTTTTGAGTCAGTGGAGGTAGTTTGTGTGTTTCTAAGAATTTGTCCATTCCATCTAGGTTATCTAATTTATTGGCATATATTGTGCATAGTATCCTTTTATAGTCCTTTCCATTTCAACAGAGTTGGTAGTAATGGCCCCCCTTTCATTTCTAATTCCTGTTATTTGTATCCTCTCCCTTTTTTTCTTTGTCCATTTTGTTGACCTTTTCAAACAACCAGCTTTTGGTTTTATTGATTCTTTCTGTTGGTTGGTTTTTGTTTTGTTTTGTTTGTTTGTTTTTATACTCAATTGCATTTATCTCCACTCCAATCTTTGTTATTTCCTTCCTTCTGCTTCTTTTGGGTTTAGTTTGCTCTTCTATTTCTAGTTCTTCCAGTTTTGAGATTAGGTCTCTGATTTGGAGTCTTCTTTTTTTAACATAAGCATTTAGAACTATGCATTTCCCTCTCAGCGCTGCCTTCACTACAAACCGTAAGTTTTGGTATGTTGCATTTTCATTTGCATTCCCCTCAAGGTATTTTCTAATTTTGCTTCTGATTTTGTCTTTAACCTATTGGTTATTTAAGAGTATGCTGTTTAATTTCCACATATTTGTGAATTTCCCCTTTCTCCTTCTGTTATTGATTTCTAGTTTTATTTCCTTGTAATTGGAGAATATACATTGTACAATTTTAATATCTGAATTTTGTGACCCAACGTATAGTCTATCTGGAGAGTGATCTGTGTGCACTGGAGAAGAATGTGTGTCCTGTTTCTGTCGAGTGCAGTGTCCTATATGTGTCTGTTAAGCCTAGTTGGGTTAGTTCGTCATTCAAATCCTGTATTTCCTTAATTGATCTTCCGACTAAATGTTCTATCTGTTATTGAGAGTGGTGTGTTCAAGTCTCTTACTATTAACATAGAACTGTCAGTTGCTGCCTTCAAATTTGTCCATTTTTGCTTCGTATATTTTGGGGCTCTGATATTAGGTGCATATGTATTTATAATTGTTATCCTGTTGAATTGTTTCCTTTATCAGTGTATAATGACCATCTTTAAGTATTGTACCATTTTGTCCCTCACTTCTGTTAAAACCTACTTTTATATTTATTTGCTTTCTTGTGTTGTACCATATTGAATACCTTCTCATTTGTATCTGGATACATTTTTCATCTGTTTACCTTGTGGTTACCATAGGGTTGTAATTTAACATCCTAAATAGATAACAATTATATTTGGTTTGATACCAACTTAACTTCAGTAGACTGTACGTGTACTTTTCCTGTTCCCTCTTTCCCCCACTATTTTTTTTCTTGCTACTACTTACATCTTTGTATTCCCCAAAACCAGATTTATTATTATTTTTATGCATTTGCATTTTAGCACCTGTAGGAAGTAAGAAGTGGAGTTACATACACACGACAATAATACTGGCATTTGTAGTTACCTAAATGGTCGCTTTTACAGCCGGTCTTTATTTCTTTATGCCGCACTGATCCACTGTCCAGTGTCCTTTCCTTTCAGTCTGAAGAGCTTGCAAGGCAGGTCTAGTGGTGATGAGCTCCCTCAGCTTTTGTTCATCTGGGAATTTCTTAATCTCCCCCTCATTTTTTGAGTCTTGCGAGACCTAAAGTTCTTGGCGGGCAGTGGTTTTCCCTCGGCGGCCCGTGTGCTGGGCGGCCCACAGGCGTGCGTGGGTCACTCAGTGAGGCCATGTGCGTGGTGCCAGCTGCGCAGCACTCTGCTGGTCTTGCCCCCAGCCCCCCGCTTTCCGTGAGCCCTGCAGGGACCTTTACAGGTGGCTGTGTGACCCGCAGGTATGACCTGGATGCCTGTGACATCCAGGAGAAGTACCCCGACTTATTCCAAGTCAGCCTCGAGGTGGACGTGGAGCCTCGGGACAGGCCGAGCCACGAGGCCCCGCCATGGGACAGCCTGAGCCTGAAGGGGCTGAACCCCAAGATCCTGTTTTCCAGCCGGGAGGAGCAGCTAGACATTCTGTCCAAGTTTGGTAAGACACAGTCAGTGAGTCCCTTGTCAGCCTGGCACTCCACGGGTGTCTCCTTCGACATCTGTCCCGCTGGGACGCTTCTTGGGGGGCCGTGTTCCCACCTCCTCCCTGTGCACCCCACCCTGTTCCCTGGCTGTGTTCAGGGGCTCCTGACCCCGGCCTGGGGCAAAGGGCTGGCATTGGGGAGTCCTCATGCTCCCTTCCCCCAGGCCCACTCTGCTGTGGGTGGCAGGTGTGTGTGGTGGAGCAGGGGGGTTCCAGGGGTCCCCTCCAGAAATTCAGTAAGAAACCGGCTTGAAGACATGGACACAGCGGCCTGCAGTGCTGGCCTTTCCCAGGCGTGCCCCAGTTTACTCACATCCCAGCGC